>JABXWE010019549.1:0-27773 GCA_014611495.1 Limonius californicus | reverse complement strand
TCTTTACTAAATCCACTGTTTCTTGGTTAACATTTCTGGCCTTTTAAAAGTTGTAAATTGAAATAAGTTCTACCGAAAGAAAGTTATTAAAAAAGTAAATGTTAAATTATGTTCCTTTGAACTGTTGTTTTTTCAAATTCCTTTTCAATACGCATTGTTTTACTGTATTATTTCTTTATTAAAATTTCTCTTTCTTTAAAAGTTCTATCATCCATGAATTGGGATAGAAAAACAAATTTATTAAAAGGATTATATATTTTTATTTAAATTTGTCTTTTTCTTTTGCATTTCAAACTCATGTTTTATCAAACATTGCTTTATTGCTTTAAACCGTTTATTTTTTACATATATGTTAAAATTCCTGTTCCATTAAAACTGCTTTCACCCACGAATGAATTTTTAACTAACATTGTTTTACTGTGGATACTTTTTTTTATTGAAACTTCTGTTTTTTTATATTTCTGTTTCTCTATATGTTCGGTCATCCATAAATAGAAAAACTAATGCCTAAAAGAAAACGATATTTATAAAGAAACCAATTTTAATTAGATTTTTCTAAAAATCGTGGCAACGTTGCTTTGAAGCTCTGACTGAGTCTAACGCCTATTTAACAATTTTCTATCGTCTGTTCAAATTGTTATGTTCAGTTGTTTTGTGCAAAAATTAAAGTGGAAAAGGTTGTCTTTGTAAGTCTCCCGAAGCTCACCTACAGTTCCAGCGCAATGTTGCCAAATTAATCATAGGTGAAACGGAACAAGCAAACGACATTTTAATAGAAAATGAAATCAAATAAAAAAGGATAGAAAGTAAAATTTTTTCATTAAGATATTATGTTTGTTTGCAAAAAAGTATTTTACTTTTACAAATTTCTATTTTATCATAAACTTGACGTGATCGAGTATGCAATAATTATAAAATCCAACTTGACTAGAAATTTGTAAACTGCACATTTTTTAAATATTAAGTGTTATGCAAAATTGGTTTCCACAAGAGAATAACTACATTTTATATTCTAAGCATATACAACTATTCAAGTTACTCGCGCTTCAAAGGATATGATAAACTAATTAGCTTCTAAACATATTTATAACGGTATAACTGCCAAATATGATTTACATCCTTTCGTTGAAAGGTAATATGAAAAAGCAGGAATAACACTGAAGTAGCGATTATCAAAACTAGTAAATTAGTATGTGTACACATTTTTAGAACCCGCAACTCGCCGCTTAACTCAGATATGCGGTAATCTAAATAAATCTTTTCCGGTGGAGTTATGTTTCCGTCATTAGTCGTCGTAAACCGATGATTTATTTGCTGCTACCAACATAAGCTACAATCGGTTATACACGGCATGTAAAAAATTCTTTGAAGAAATTTTGCTCTTCTTTTGGAATTACACTTTCTTGAGCAGCCTAGGAGTCAATTAAACGAAACATTCTTGTGGCTTTTTATACCTACATTTTAACACGCCTAAAACGCAATGTAAGTACATTTACATATGTTTACCGTAAATGCGCGCCTCACATTAACCTCATTTCATTTACGAAGTTAAATTACGAATTATGTACAGAAAACGTAAAGCCTACATGTTTAACAACACACTGTATTATTACAGTATGTGTAGGGTTTAAATGACAACAAATTGGATATTCGAATATTTACATACACGGTGAACCACCTAAATTGTCCCCCCTTAAAACTGGTTGACGCAACCGAACCTACACATAACATGGTTACCACATTTTCTTTATTTTAATCAGTTGCCTATTATAAAAATACTAAGTCGAGCTGTCTAGTTACTTAAATTTTTACGTAAGTGTCTTCAAATAACGAAGTAACAGCTTTGTTTCTGAGTTGAATCGCCTGCAGCCCGCAATTTGTATATCCGGCGCTGTCCAACTAGAAGACCACTGCCTGAAAAATATGTAGACGTCTTGAAACTGCTTTAAGAAAGACAAATGTGTCAATAGCAGAAGATGAAAGCCCAGAACGACAACAAACATGGAAAATAAACTAGTAGAGCTAGAGGCAGTACTATGGTGCACGAACTGCATGAAATGACCGTCCAAGAAGATTGCAATTTCTAACGAATAAGGGCAACTAAATTAGTGAAATGCTAACGCATAAGGGCTATTAAATTAGTGAAATTCTAACGCGCAAGGGCCATTAAATTAGTGAAATTCTAACGAATACTGGCTTTTACAAACTAAAATTCTAAATAATAAGGACTATTAAATTAGTGAAAATCTAACGCATAAGGGCTATTACAAACTAAAATTCTAAAGAATAAGGACTATTAAATAGAGCTGGCAACCGGATTCGGATTTTCGGATATCCGGATTGTTTTTATGCGAAGATCCGAATTTTGTGAAAGCTAAAAATCCGGTATTCGGATTTATCCGGATTTGGGATTTTAGGTTTAGATCCGGATTTCGGATTTCTCACAGAGATTCGGATTTCTCACAGAGATCCGGATCTCGGATTTCTTACAGAGATCCGGATTTCGGATTTTTAAAATCAATTTGGAATTAGGATTTCTTATGTCGATCCGGATTTCGGATAATCTATACGAATTCAGATTTCGAACATTGTTTCTATGCAGATATCGGATTTTCAATATCCGAAGAATATTTTATTTCATACTTTTTAAGGAATGCAACATCTTAACTCCGCGAATTCGTATTTTAAAATTCGAATCTTTAAAATGCAGTTTTAGAATACTCAGATAGTCAGATTATATGATGGCATGAATTTGAATTTAGCATGTCGATTAGAGCTATTACTTTTTAAAGATTAAATTTTATTTAAATTTTTAAAGTTTATGTATTTATTTAAATACGGTTTGCTGATTACCAAAAAATGCTTAAATTAGCTACTCGAATTGTGTATCATCAAATTCAGTCTTATAACGTTATCCTACTAAAAGACTACACTCACCATTTTAATTTGTGGCGATAAGTGCATATACTTTAATTGCTTACAAGTCTTTTAAATTAGATTTAATTAAACCAATAGTTATTACGTCAATATTTTTGGTTTAGATTAAAAAAATCCGGATAGCGGATTATTTAGGGTAAATGCGGATATCGGATTTTTCGGATATATCCGGATATCGGATTCTTCGGATAAATCCGGATAGCGGATTTTCCGGATGAATCCGGATAGTGAATTTGTCGGATAACGGATTTGTAAGGCGGATGTTATCCGGATAGTAAACATCCGGCGGATTCCGGATTATTCGGATACCGGATAATTTAAAATCCGAAATCCGGATTTTAAAATTTAACGGATTTGACAGCACTACTATTAAACTAGTGAAATTCTAACGAATAAAAGCTATTAAATTAGTGAAATTGTAACGCCGAGCTATTAAATTAGTGAAATTGTAACGAATAAAAACTATGAAATTAGTGAAAATCTAACGCATAAGAGCAATTAAATTAGTGTAATTCGAACGAATAAGGGTTATTACAAACTAAAATTCTGAAGAATAAGGACTATTAAACTAGTGAAATTATAACGAATAAAAGCTATTAAATTAGTGAAATTCTAACGCCGAGGTATTAAATTAGTGAAATTCTAACGAATAACAGCTATTAATTAGTGAAATTCTAACACGTAAGGGCTATTATATTAGTGAATCTAACGAATAAAAGCTATTACAAACTAAAATTCTAAAGAATAAGGACTATTAAACTAGTGAAATTCAAACGAATAAAAACTATTAAATTAGTGAAATTCTAACGCACAAGGGCTATTAAATTAGTGAAATTCTAACGAATAAAAACTATTAAATTAGTAAAATTCTCACAAGGGCTACTAAATTACTTAAATGCTAAGCAATACTAACTATGAAAACACTAAAATTGTAACAAATAAGGCTAGTAATTAGAAAAATTTTAGCGAATAAGAGACATGAATTACTAAAATTCAAATACATATGGGGTATTAAATTACTAAAATTAAAACGAACAAGGGCTATTAAATTAGTGAAATTCTAATCAACAAGTGCTATTAAATTACTGAAATATTAATAGATAAATAATATATAATAATATAAATAATAATTAAATTACTTAAAGAACAAGTGCGAAATTTCAGGTTTTCAGAACATCCTACAGACGTCTCTGTAGAATTTTGACAATGAGAAAAGATAATAAATTTACCCACAATCCATAGTGAAGTTAAATAAACAATATTTTTCGAACAATAACATTGAGTTTTAATTTTTGTTTTTAATATTTATAACAGTAGATTATCTATGCTTATCACATACGAAGATATCAGAGAGCTTTTTTTATAATATGTTATGTACACATGTTTTATGTAGACGCATACATCATGAATGACAACATTAGTGTCTTCTATTCGGTTGCCTACTTGAAATGTGCTTAAATATCAATTTCATTTGCATTTTATGAATATGTAATAAGGATAATATTTTAAATTTTAAATAATAAACCGTGTATACCAAAAACAAATATAAATGTAAAATACCTCATTCGAACTTGAGCAACGCGTGTGTAACGTTTATTTGCTTTCATATTTTATTATATATATTTGTAATAATAACACAGTTGTTTATCAAATAAATACTAATAAACCAAATAATACATCACATCTAAAGAGAATGTTTGCAAAACATGAAATTGCTAAATACGTACTTAAGTTTAGTATTTACTGTTTTGTGTTTAAATTCTCTAATAACACTGAATTAAATCATCATCAATAATGATAACAGCACTGGAAAATGGTACACAAAATTAATTCTCTGCTACTGCTAACGTATTTGTAGTTAATATCACTTACTGCAAATACGATCTATTTTTAGCCGTTAAGTTAGAATCTAGAAAGCTTTTCATTTTGTAAATAACTATATATTTTTTTACACGTAATGTAAAATTTTGTAGAATATGTAGTTCATGACATATGCACCACTTAAATGTTTCACGAAACGCAAAGCACCGAAGTCACCATATGGCCGCGCTAAAATTCACGATGCTCCTTCTAGCGGATGTTTAAGATTATTTTTATTTTTACAACAGGAAGTCTTACTAGCTCGAAAGTATTTACTGAAGCTGAAGAGAATGAGGTTACACTATTAAGCTAAGTAGTAAGGGAATCCACAGCATATTTTTGCAATAATACAGGGTGTCAATTACGGTCCTGATTTTCTGTATCTCCTCTGTTTTTCACTATACCTGCTCTGCTATAAAGAAAAAGTTGTAGGAAATTTTATGGACCCACTATATTATTACATATTTAGAATAGCGTTGGATGGAAAATTAAAATAATATACAGCTATAGTTTTACCTTTACCGTTTTTGTGGTATTCTATTGAACCTATGGATAAAATTGTGAGTATTTGTAAAAATTTATTGATGTTTAGGCTTCAAAATCTACTTGATCAATTAAAGCATTGCTCTACATACTATACAACTGTTGGCAAATTGTGTAGCTTATCGAAATTTTGGATTGTACGCCTTGTATATTATTTCACAGCATAAAAGTCCATCAAACTAGCTTTTATTTGATTATAGTATCTCGCATATACAAAGTTCATAATTAATACAATTTTAGATGGTTTATTATAATGTTAAAGTTTTTTTCTAATTTAGTACTCGCTTGCTTTTCTGCTTACAAATGCGATTTCAAAATCAAATGTATTTGCATCTCTCAAAATCGAAATCTCCAGAATATTTATAGGAATGTTTCCAATTTTCCGATATGTTTATTAATGACTAAGTTATATTGTGGTATAGTTTCCTTCAAATTACATCGTTATTGCTTCACGAAAGGATGCCCGGTAATCCCTGGTTAATATTTAACGAACTTCATGCAATTAAAATAATAGACCCGGCTTTAGGAATTTCGTTTCAAAGTTCAGCATTTACAAATGTACATTTTATTTAGGTATAAATATTTATTTACACTTTTTAATAATAATAAAATTCCAATATAATATTATAATTACATAAAACATAAAATATACTATTTTTCTGGCGTATCTATTTTACATTTATTGAAATTTTCTGTACAATATCGTGGGAGCCGTACCAAGTCTCGCCAAGTAACATATATTTCTATTTTCTTAGCGATATGTTTTGCTGTTTTGGAGATACTCGCGGCGTCATGCTTGTAGTCTGTTTGATTCCATAATAACTTGAAACTTGTTTCATAATTTTATGTTTAAATCTCATGTTCAATCTTTGATTTACCAATTTGACCGTCTGTAAGTCGTTTTAGCGGTACATTTGATATATTTTCCTCCGAATTAAATGTTCGCTATCAGTACACGCTGTCCACATTTCTAAATAAAGTATAAATAAATATCTACTTCGCAAAGAAGTTCATCAACAACTGGTTTGGGCTGTTTACTTCTTAAGTTTAAATTATTTCGTCAAAGCAGACAATAAGGCAACGATTTAATCTAATCTCTGAAAAGTAAGCTAATTTTAACACATAGTTTACAAGGTTTAACATAATGAAGAATAGTTCAACTATACAGGGTAACCTTAAATTATGAATTATAAACAGAGAATTTAAGCTTCTTGCTTGAGTCACAACCCCTAGGTAACCTCAGTCTCTTTGCAATTTGTAAATTTACCTAAATATGGCCGTTGCTTTAAGTCTATTTACAAGTAGCTTGTAAATCCTTGTTCTACACGTACGTTTTTAAAGCAGATAACGGCATAATTTAGAGTAGACCATAAGCGATTCACAAACACTACATATGCGATATCTTATATCAAAGGAAAGCTAATTTAAAGGACTTTCAGAGTGTGAAATAATATATAAGGTGTTCTATTTAAACATTTCTACAGATTAAGCAATTCGCGAATGGCGTCCGTTGAGTAAGTAAACCTGAAGAACTAACATTAATAAACTTTTTCACCAAATTATAACTCATTATCTTCATTAGTTGTAACTACTAATGTGGTCAAAATTATATACAAACAAACAAACAAAAAAAAGAAACAGAAATTTATATCCTTTTAATCTTCTATCCATGACAAATTTAAAACCTGTAATATTATACCAAATAGATAGTCGATTAAAACAATACATTTAATTTGCTTAGGCTCTACTAAACTACCCCGCATGGATGAAAATAAATGTAGGTTGTGCGGAACAATATTCCCTACAATTTTTCTTAATAGCATTGATGAGATATGAAATATACAATCAATCAAACTGTATTTAATTAAAAATGAAGATTACTTATTCAATGTGAGTACTATAAAAATATGTCTGTAGAAATGAATACTTTCTTTATTAAACTCCGATAGAATTAACTATATAAACGTTGACTAGCAATAACTATCTCTAATAATTAAAACGAAAGCACGCGCGTGGGATTTGACTATTACTGCACTGTCTTTAAACAAGCACAGGAAGTTGCACCACGACGCATCACCTTCAGCCCTAAAAACTGTTAGGGGTCGAAGAATCCGATCTTCACATTAACGTAGATTGGCTACAGATTTTTAGGTAGTTTGAATAATAAAGGATATATAAAGAAATCGCACTATACAGAAAATTATCTACGATACTGTGTTGTGCGGTTTTGTTACATCTATCATAAATACCTCGCAGACCTAGAACATTCGATAGCAAGATCTCCACACAACGTTTAGCATATATTAGACGCGTTAGACAGTGTACATTCAAATTCTTTCCAATGAATCATACGTTAAAATAGTTCCCATCGCAGTGAGCGGTGTTCGCTGCCACCAACTATACCATTTCACATTCTCGGTCCTAGTTCTCGTAACATTGTCGGTTTACAGTAAAGGTACACGTGATGTCATCTTCCTACACCGCATAACGTAAGCCGATTGTCAGCTCTCTTTGCATGGGTCGCGGAAACTAACGATATTCTTTTGACGTTTATTCCGTGTACCAAACTAAATGTGATGCGGTGATGGCAGTCGATGGCAGCTGCTTTTCAGTGGGAATTGGGAGTGGAACAGAATAAATACTTTCGTGTAGGCTGCTGCCAGACCAAATGTTACGAACGCATGGAGGAATAATAAATACCTGCCTGGGTTATGTTAATTATGTTAGGAGCTTGTTTTTAACCGAAATCGAGATGTGTTGGGATGGAGATTAACGGACTTGCCTTAGCGATATTGCTGCTTCTGTAGATTTTTTGTGGGAGTTGGGTTTTGCTGATTAATCCAGAAAAAAGCAATCATCACACACATTCATGGTTCATAGTAATATCAAGTATATCCAAAATCGTAGAGAATCTTAAATTACTGAAAATAAAAGTAAATTCGTAATGCATCTGCACATTTTGAAAAAATATGTTTAAGATCAAGGACTACCAGGAACAGCTGCTTAGACTAGTTTACATCTGAAGCCGAGGTTGAATCATAATTTCATAACATTACGTGTGTGAAGGGAAAGGTGGTGTTTACTCACTTTCGATTCAATTAATTAAAGTTAAACTGACACAAACCTAAGAAAAACCATGCTGCAGTTTTCCAACATTTACTGGTTGTCCAAAAATAACCACGACATAATAGTATGTTTATAATAGTACTGTCTAGAGCTAACCTGTTTACTAGTACGAGTAAATTTTTAGTGTTTTTGCAGCAGAATTCAATAATACAATGGAAAACACAAATTTTTTGTTGCAGAATTCAATCACTGTTAGGCCTGTATATTTTTGTATTGCTCTAATTGCCCTCTACCAATAAAATTTGAAGCAACATAACCTAAAAGTTATAAATAACCAAGCTACAACATCAATCTGTATTTAAATCTTTAGATTTGTTAGATCGATTTTGGGGAAGAAAATTTCATGTATGTATATAGTTAGATCAGTGAAGACATTGCTAGCATACCATATTAAACGTTTTTTTAGCTTTTCATACAATTATATAATATGCTAGAAGCGGTTTCCATTAGTCATGTTTATTAAATTTTTCAAATATCTTAAATATAAAAAAAATCATGAACCTTTGCGATTACAATGAAAATGTCGTCGTTAGTACCAAGCCATTGCCCAAATTATTACAGTTGTTTTATTAGCCGTACTGCGTATACATAGTTTTATTTATAACGTCACCTTTAATTACTCCACAATCGCAAAATTTATTATGTACGTTTATTATTCTTTCATTTACTTGTTTTATGGCTTGCAATTAACTGTTGTGTTATAAAAGTACTTACAGTTACCGCTTGTCATTTCATATAGAATCAAACTTCGATGTATATACCATAACGATTTCCTTAATAATAATGTCCTTAGAGCTTATGGTTAAGTGCCTTCCATTTCATGTTCTGTTATCCGCAATGGTTATGTCGTTACAAGTGGACACCACAACATTTTTTAACATTCAAGTATACAATTAATTATTACTTTGCAGTCGACTAACAACTATACGAATGTTTTTGATTAAAGTTTTATAATGCAAAGGCTACATAAATGCTATTAAATTTCTATAAAATTTAAGATATCTTGAATGGCCGCTGTACTGAAATAAGTGGACGCGACTGCCTCCCTGGACTTTCCCATACTGGAAACTGTTCATATCATCTTTATTCAACAGTAGAGTTATTTTCCTCAAAACGGTTGTTCAAGTGCTATCCTAAAACCTTGCCTCGTAACGAACAGACTTACCCTTAATTTCCTTTTAATATGCAACCAGGCATACTTCATTCTCTACTATATACGTCGCGCGGTCTAACTAGTACCGATTGCTGTTGCTACCGAGGTAAAATTTTCTAAGTCCCTCGAAATTATATTTTGTAGGGCATAAAAAATCGATTTTTTTATTTTCGCGGAAAAAGATTCTTTGACGCAAACAAATAACAACCGTTAGAATAAAAAAAATATTTTTCTAAAAAAGAGGGGGGAGGGGGCCGGTGCGCTTACATATATCCACGATTGTAATATTTCTTTACATATTCATATGATCCATTACGTACTGAGCGATTCAGTGAAAACCCCAGCTTCCTATCTTTTTTCGTTTATTAATTAAAGGAGTTTGAAATTTCAAACTTCCAAGCTTCGTAGAGGGCGCCACAGGAAAATTACGGAGTTCTTCAAAAAACATATCGATAGCCCCTTGCGAGGTCTATCGACATATGAAGTTTAAAAAAATTTCTTGGAGCAGTTTTTGAGAAATAATTTTTTGAAAATTTCCAAAACTTTGAAAATTCGTAATTTAGGCCCCTTATAATTTTTCAAAAAACTTTTTATATCACCTCATTTTACCCTTCATATACTATTCAGAAAATAAAAATCATTTGAATCGATTCATCCGTTTTCGAGTAATTGGGCGTTAAACTCAAAATCTTCAAAAAATCATAGCGCCCTTCAGTTTAAAGCTAGCTAGTTCGGCAAAAAACTAACAGATTTGTCTTATGACCCTCTATCGTTATCCACGATAAAAGTTTCAAAATTGTAATCACGAAAAAAGTGATACCAAAAAAACATGCGTAACTTCCGCTTCCGGTTTCGGATTTTTTGAAAAGCTTATTTTTTCGATGAATTTTCGATACACCCCCGCATTCCAAAGCGCATCAAAATCGGAGCAATACTTTCGGCTGTAGGAGCGTCACATACGTACATACATACCCACCCACAGACAGACATTTTTTAAAAACCACTTTTTTGGGTTCCTAGAGACCCAAAACGGATATATCCGTTAAAATCTCGATTTCGAAAATTTTCATGATTTCAATACTTACCCTATACCTATAAGGTATGGGAAAGTAAAAAGGCAAATATATAAAAATAAGATGCTCTAATAGTTTGGTCATGTGTTTTAACATTTCTCTGTAGAGAAAATTCGGAGGATTGCAAAATTAATAAATATACAGCGTGTTCCAAAAAGACTGGTAATCGATTTAACTTAATAACACAACATTCTATAGTTTCTTTGATTATACCTTTGGATGCGACATTAAAAATACTAGACTTGTGCTAATTAAACCGAATTTGTATATCGGCCCCCCTAAAGAAATTTTTGATGCACTCTACATTTAAACTTATATACAGTCAGTTACAAGAAATTATTATTTAGTACCTTTTACTCTGTATTGACTTCTTACATTTTACCAAAAAAATATACACTATAATTTTTTTCGAATTTCTTCCATTATATTATTACAAATCAAAAATTTAAACCCTAACTACAGCTACTCTTAAAGTGACTTCGCAACCAAAACTTAAATGTAACTTTTTACATCAACAAACCAATATATTCGTTCACCTGCCCTTTTTGGGTCTTAGGACCGTCTACCTGAACGCTGGAAAGCGAACTGTAAGAAATATAAGCGGCAATACGCATAATATACGATCAAATAAATCGGTAAGTCTTGGCATTGTTCATTTGTAAAAAAATCAGGTAAATTTTGACACTGGCATGTGTGCATTATGTTCTTAAAGGTTTGTAATAGGGTAAAAAATAAATAAATTTCACATATGTCTTAAAAGTAGATTAATTTTACCGCATTTTTGCACTACCTTTGGCAATTTTTTATGACAAGTTCTTCTAATTTTGTTGATAATTTTTTCATCTTATTTCAAGGTAGGATATGTTGTCTACTAGTACAAAAACCACAAATGGAACTGTCGCCTATTATTATAGATCATTGACAATAGAAAACGCTTATTTTGAGTCACTTTAGCAGTCCCTAAAGTAGACTATTCCAGCCAGAAAATGTTAGTTAATCAGAAATGGTTGAAAACATAAAAACTAAAAAAAAAAAATGATTTGTGTGGAAAAGAAGTTGGTAAAAAGTGGAGAAAATAATAATCCATAAGAAGAGAGACAAAATTAGTAATGTAAAATTGGTAAACAGAGTTTGTAAGTAACTCTCCAAAAACAAGATCCTTTACTTATATTAAAAAAACAAGCATCTCAACTATAAACAACATAATATTTTATATTTTATAAATAGTGATAATCTAGTTTCAGTTTCTCGTTAAGAGGTTTTTGGAAAATATTAATGTTTACTATTTATTTTTATATGTATTCTAATTTATTCATATATTTTTTCTGAGACATTAAAGATCTCTCTGTGATGTTGTTTCTTTCAACAGCTTTGCTTAAATTGTTTGCTTGCTTCTTGTGATTTATCTGTCACAATTTGTCTGTTTTCTTTCTAAGCCTATTACAAATAAATATCAATTTTACAAGTATTTTCTAAATTTTTGTTCATGTTTCAATTGTAAAGCTTCCTCTTACTACAACTATTTTAACTGATGGATTTTCTTTAAGACGCCAGCATGTTATAATAAGAGTTTTAGTTATATGTAGACATAAAATTTGGATACTTTCTAACCTATGAATAAAATTATATTCTTTATTTAAATAGTATTCGTAGAACAGTCCACTGCACCGATCAAACAAGAACTATAGATAAACGCGGCACAAGAAAGATTGACCAATATAGGACGCGTTGGGAGGAACATCCAGTGAGGATATTACGCGTTTGCTAACAGGACATACGACTGTTCAGGAACACCTATGGAGGCCGGAGGGTCAAGAAATTCAACAAAGACCTTACATGTAAATATCCAATCAGAATCGGTAATGCACATTTTGTGCAACAAAAAGACATTCGGACACAAATAGGACTAAAAGCCTTCAGCACACATCCAGTAAAAGACTTGTATCTCTGTGCAAGGAACTAAGAACACTGATGGGGGGGTTAGTGATAACTAATCAGGGTGAGCACAATAAGCTATTCATGCCGCAGTGCCCCTGGAACAATTCTAGACGAATCCAGAGGGAAAAAAATACAGTCGTTCCCCTACAAACACAAGAGAACAAGTACGACTTGAACCTGGTAGTTTTGAAAATATGATACCTTAAGGCTTAAACCATTTATGCACTTATTTGTATGGCATTTCCAACGTACAAAAATAAATAAGGAAACTAAAATAAAACAAGTACTTAAACATAATTTATGTGCACTGTAATCTTAGACTGTTCAATTTACCATTCATGATTTAAATCATTGGCAGTTTTAATTCACGCCCATATTTTTGACATATTGGGCTGTCTGGCAAAATAACTCCTTTAATAAAACGTTTAACAATACCATTAAAAATCACATTTTTAAATTCCAGATAACAATAGTTTATTTTTAGATTTGAGTTTTTAGGAAGTTGTTCTTGTTTAATTTTCATTCTAATTCTACTAAATTAATCATCATTCATATTACTTTTATGAGACCCATCCTATTTAAAATATCTAATATTTTATTTGAAAAAAAAACATTGTTATTCAGCCTAATATTGAAAGATAATATGATACCAGTATTGTATTTAATTTCGTCCCGTTTTTAAAATAGCAATAAACATATCTGAAAGTCACTATAAAATTCGTTAATAAAAAATTGAATTATAAACGATATCTTCAAAACAGGCTGAAATAACAAAATTTCTATAAAATGTCTCAAAGATTCCCATATTTGGAAGATTTGTCCGTACAATATAATACAAAATGTAATATTTAAACCCTAATCAATAAAACTATCACAATACAGTATCATTCTTATTAATCAAATTAATTTTGCCAAACGTTTCAAACTTTTGAAAATCTCCGCTGATGCAATGACTGACCTTATTGAAGATCTATGGTAGTTTCTCAAATTTAGAATAATATATGATCCAGTGGCATAAATTTTGGCGAATAAGCTGAAACCATAGACGTAGCAATGAATAATAATTGTTTTACCTGCACAAAGGTGTTTGAATAATTAGTATGTAAAACAAAGGGGTGGCTCAGTGGTAAGAGAGCAAGGCTTTGTATGTAGTAGTTCAAACACTTCCCGGTTGAATCATCACTCCAGGGGTCAGAAAAATGTTCTTATTCCCTGGTTGGTCGGTAATGGGTCCCAGACTCCATTGGTCATTGCGGATCAAATTAATGACACTCGTAGTGTATCGAGGTTACACAAACTAGCTTATCCTAGCCTTACACCAAAGCGATGGGCCTACAAGGCCTGTGAAAGCTCCATAATAATAATAACAAAAAATAACGAAGACAGATAAGTAAAAAAATTGCAACTGTTAATGAAGGTGAATACAAATCTATCATTCCAGCAAGCCGTGAAAATCATAAACAAAGATCAAATCACTAACGGTTGAATCGCTCAAATTTAGTTTAGAATGTATGTTAGTCCGGATAAAGTTAGTGTGGAATGTGAAAATCATCGAATTGAATCATGACCTCCACAAACTATTGTGAAATTTTTACCTGCTCTTAGCAAGCATTTGTGAGGTTGCTTATACAGAAAATCCATTTCAGCAATGAAAGCACCAAAACTGCAACTTCACACGATAAATACCTGGTATTCACGTAAATATTATTAAACTTTAGTACACGTATCAGTTTCTCAACTTGCGTTACTTTCACTCACGTACTTCTGGGAATTCATTTGCATAAATAAAATTTCGATAAATTCCTGAAACAGTTTTAGTTCACTCAAAATACCTTACAAACATTATTACAAAAATATCTACTGATCTAAGTTCGTTTGAGAAATATCTATTTATTTTTAGTTGCAAACTCCGAGGAAATATTAACATTGCTAACAATTACGGAATACTCATAAAGCAAAACCACAACTAGCATCAATTTTGAAAGTTAAGTACATTTACAGTAAACAAACACACACTTTAGCGGACGTGATCAAATATAACACGATGTAAACGATTGCCATTAGATATAAATCAAGGCGATTTCTGCTCAAGTGAATAAAACCTTAAATAAGCCACAGTCAGCTCATAATTATATTTGTCAACGTTTTTGGCACTTTGACAAAAAGCGTATGACAAATCTATCACACCCTAGCTTAGAATCCACAGCAAATTGTAATTGAAGCAAAAATAGTTTCCCAAATATTCTGGAAAATCATGTTATTGTAAAGGTTATGAAATTCTTTACAAAATTTATAAACTTTATTTAAATAGCTAAAATTTTTATGCTGTTTCACTACAAAAACATGTATATTTAGTAAAAAAATGTACAAATTTAGATCGTGTCACTTCGCGTAGGATTAATTATTTTACGTTATGAAAATTAAGTTTCTTTACTAATTTTTCAATGAAACAAGCAGTAATAAATCTATTATCCTTAATTTGCCAAGCAGTCGTGCCAAGCAGGAATATTTTTGGCAGGTTTCCAGTTTATGTAGAACAGGAAGAAACATAATGTAAAATCAAACACTTGCCAATATTCTTCCTTGATCATTTTAGCCGAAAAGGAAATAAGAAAATAATGTCAAGAATAAGAACTGAAAGTGAACTATACATTTCTGTGTAGGATATTTTTTGGAAAACTTGTAGAAGTGCGAAATAAATGCTTCTTTCATTCTTTTTAAATGATTACAAATTACTATTATGGAGCAAGTGACCCAAAATAAGCTAAAATTAGCGTTTCCTATTGTCACCGCAGTTTTTAACATGCGGTTTTTTAACTTGTAGACAACATACGTGAAATTAAAATAGAATGAAAAACTTATCGAAAAAATTATAACAATTGATGATAAAAAAATAGCCAAATATAGAGACAAGATACCGCACCATATTACAAATTATCATTCTTTAAGAATAAAATGCAGATAATTCCAAAATCAAGGTTTGTCTAATTTTCAGAACAATACCAGCAAATCTATTTTGCGGTATACTAGACGCACTGGCTTTTACATTGGTTGCAGTTCGTTTTCCAGCATTTAGGTAAATCCCGGGAAGAGCATGGATAGAAATATAATTGTTTGATGACACTGAAAAGCTAACTACAGTTGATGTAAACGGCAATACGCTTAGTATACGTCCGAATATATTCTTTACAGAGCCTTAGAATTGTTCTGATTTTATCAAAATTAGACCAATCTTAGCCCTGGGCTTGTATATCTTAAAAATAGCAGTGTGTAAGAACGTGTTAAATGTCATTAAATTAAGTTTAGGTATAATAGAAACGCAGCTTTATTTTAACGCATTTTAGTACTACTTGTGACAATGTAGAAATGCTTTATATTGACGTAGCTAAGGTGACAATAAAAACACGCTAATTTTAGTTTATTTTGAATAATTTTGCATAATATACATCCCAATGAAAATTTCGGTTGTAAACAAGGTATCCCAGCGAAGTTGAACCATATGCAAAATGCATTGGAAATTATACAGTACGTTCAATATAATTTGCAAAACCACGATCAGTTAACGTTGCAATTACGCTGTAATCGCCAATTTGCTTAACCAGGAACACACGGATTTTGTTCTAAGGCTCGTCTTCGATTTGTATTTTGTCAGATTTTACCTCTCCAGGGCCCGATGACTGACGATGTACTATTGTTATTCGCTATTATTAGTTACGCAAAAAAAAATTTCACTATAAAGGGCGGTAAGTGCAGTTTTATACTCAAAGATAATAAGTTTGGAGATCTCGAACGCGTCTAGGTCTCCAATATTACCCCAGACCAATACAAAACGCACTTAACGCCCGAGTTGCTTACTATATTTGTTGCACTATCCGAACAAAAAACTAAAATTAAAAACGTTACATGATATAGCAGACTGAAATTACTAAAGTTACCTTTGATTTGGTTGATACCTAATGCTTTTGTCCTGTAATGTGAACAGTAATGTGTTGCAAAACGTATGGTTACCTCCCTTTTTTTTACTAAGCGCCCATGGGTCACGGTCACACCCTTCCTTGGCAACACACTGAGTATATACATGAATATTCTCGATCGTACAGAAAACGTATTTTATTAAGTTATTAAACTGTAACAAAAATAGCAATCATATAGTAATAAAAGTACGTAGATGATAAAACTGATATTGTAATCGCCTGACAAATTTGCACGAGACAGGACTGTGGCCTACTGTGTCCTGAGAAAATTCCTCTACTTGACACCGGAATCCCGGCATTTCTATTCTGCATAAAACATTTCTTTCGCATTGAGAATATGCTGTACTAAATTACAGTACGCAATAATGCAAAAGTGATAATAACAGCTAGATTAAATTTGCGTGATGGTTTTTATAATTTATCAACGTCATTTTTGAATTTTTGCTTACGAAATATTAATACAAAATTCATTTAATATTATACAACTAAAAAATCATGTTTATCCCAAAAACGTGTGGATCACGGCACTTCTACTTACAGGACAGTATTAGGAATAAAAAGAACTCATCAAATATATACCTGCTCATTATTTAAATCCTGATTCTCATTGTGTAGGCTCCTGGCTGTAATTGTATAAGTTGTTTCTGATTTGTACTACACAAACAGTTGCGATAAAATAACAACCTGTTATATTATGTTCACACTATCACGAGTGTACCGTATTGGCTATATCAATCCACATATTTTAATATTATCACAGCTAATAGAGGTTACTTTGCGTAATAGTAGAAATAATCTTCGCTTTCAATGAAAAGGTCTTTCAACAAGTAAGTCAAAAGAATTTGAAACAGTAGGCGTAAGTAACAATTGTTACGAACAAAAAATTGTGAGGTCAGTTGCTATTGTCACTCGCTCATAAAACCTATTCTAATGTCATTTAGTAATTCAATGCCTCGTAAAACTTACGCTGACTTGATAATAATTCGAGCAGCATACTGTTCAGTTGGTTGTCCATGCTTCTCATGATTTATTTATATGGCGAAACGAACTATAGAAATTTGAGCTTCGAAAATCAATTAACTGCAAATTGCGTTGCTATATATTTTTTGGGTGGTACACAAACAATATTAGAAGTTTCTTAAATTACATGTCGGTATTGATAATTGTGAAATATGTTATATACAGGTAACTTGATTATAATGAGATATTTGGGACTGCAAATACAGATTTACGTGTTATATTCGATGAAGCTAACATCTAAGCTCATTGTCACACTTAAAACATCTAAAATAACTATTATCTAGCTTTATTTAAAATGTACGATGCAAGTATGTGCATATTAATTAAGACATGTTGATGGTTTTTTTAAATACGTCGTCCATTGCTATTTGTTTCTGGTGTATAAATCTTACATAAATGACATGATGTGTAAAAATTTACAAAACCAGACATTTCGTTACTACTATAATTTCATGCAATAAACCACGTTAATAATATCAATAAAATTTAGTGCATTGTTAAAACCTTTTGCGGCTTAGCAATATAAACGTAATTACAAGAGCAAATTGAGGTAAATTGCAGAAACCTATCTTATTTAAATACTAATATAATCGTTCGTATCATACATATGTTTTTAGATAAACTTTGCTTGGAAGTTAATATTTTAGTTTTTGTTTGTTGTGGCCGGGTTGAGTGGTCGCCGTAAGTGAGAAAAACAATACAGTAAACAATGTATATTTACTTTGTAAACACTCGTTATATCCGGGTTGGACCTGCGTATTATTTTTGAAAATAAGCTATTAAATAGAAATTTTAGTTGTGCGTATATACTTCACCTTTAGCAGCTGTTTGGTTGCACACCACAAAAATGCTATTCCTGTTCTTTCACAAATGTTTCCTTCAAGCTCTTTCAGCCCCCAACAATTACATAAACGAAATTACTGGCAATACGTGATCCCCCGCAGCCCAAATTATGATACGAAAATTGTTGCATTCAATCTTTCCCTATTCCATCGCTGATTGGAAAAAGAGATGCATTATAACTATACTGAAGTAGGTTTTATCACGCTTTTAACACGCGATTAGCAAATATTTGTTATCATTTTCCATTTAACCCACAAAATTTATCTTAAATTCAGTTTTAAAAGACCTTGAAAAATATCATGACTTCTTTTTTGGTTGCTGATAATTGCTGTGGTGGTCGGATACTAAATTTTTTATAAAATCAATCTTTTTATGTAAAAATTTATAAATACATACATACTTAGAATTTTAAAAGTTGACACCGTTTCAACCTTGCAAAAAAAACAGGTTTTTACTGGGACCCAAGGTTACTGCAGTTGTGCTATTGGCGGTACTGTGTGTCAGTTTATTTGTATTTATAAATATATGTACATATAAATGTTTTCAAGCTTACTTTGTACATATGTTTGAATTCATGATTCCAGTATTTTGTATTTTATAGCTAGTATTAACCGTTGGGATACAATTAACAGGACAATGGCCTACAAAATCTAATTTAACGTTCTATTCTCTCTTATCCACATTAATAAAGCAGCAGAAAACACTGACTCAAATATTAACTTTTTTAGTTGCTGATAATTTGCTGTGGTGGTCGATTGTTACTTAGTGTTATAAAATAAATATTTTTTCGTAAATCTGAGTCCTACACTTTAGCATTTTAAAAATTAACACAGTTTCAAACTTACAAAATACCAAACTTTGCATTTAAAAAAAACATCACCCTCCTGGGTGGGCATCTTAGTGCTTTTTTATTGGGACCCAAGGTTACTACAGTTGTTCTATTGGCGGTAAAGCGTGTCAGTTTATTTGTACACATTTATAAATATATAAACGTTTTCACGCTTAACGTATGTGTGAGTTTCTTATTCTGATTAGTTGTTTGTGTTTTCATAGTTAGTATTAACCATTGTGGTACGAGAATCAGGACCACCCATCTTGCAATTTCGACCAAACATTAATTTTAATCAATACCAGCATAAACATTGCACCAACAATGACCTACAAAATTTAATTTTACGTTGCATTCTCTCTTTTGCGCACTCAAAAGCAGCGAAAGACACAGGCAAATAAGGTTACGTTTCAACGGACTATGACGTTACAAGTTCGCATCGTAAAATCAAGCATAAATTTAGTGATTATTATGAAAGGACAATTTTGCTGATACGATTTTTACAGTGATTAACCTACATTCTTGCTATACACCTCTATTTTTAAATATGTACTTATATATAAATCAAGTGGGCAACAATTGCATTTTATATTCAAGGGTAAAAATGTCCCACCTTTTCAGAGATTAAAATAGAATTTACTTTACTTTCAGTTCAACGTAATGTTGGTAGAGATACGGCTATCATATCATTTTGTTATTATTTATGTTTACTTTTATACGCCCGTCCTAGACTTATTATTCGTCATGCATAAAGATAAGTGGCGTTTCAACGAGCGTTGCAAAATGCTCAAACTTGCGTTATCCGCGATTAAAATTCTCTATTTTGCCGACATGATTGTTACTTTGTTAAAATTTTAAACGCGTAACTCATTGTAGTTTCACGATATGTATCAAACTCTTCCATGCATAAAACTGTGTATCCCAATCATATTTATAAATCTGGCTTTATAAATGTATAATTCTTTCGACGATACATATTTCAAAAAAGATAAACATTAGAAAATAACTGTAGTACTATTAAAAATAAATGTAGTGTCATGAACGATTGGAATAGGCCCAGTTTGATGACTAAGTTAAAAATGTATATAGGTACGTACGTCAGTGTTGGTGGGATAATTTTTGAAAGATAGCTCAACATAAAGTAGGTTAGGCTTTTTAGTAACTACACTTTTTCGTTGCATAAACTCACGTACTTATCCACATTTCCGGTGTTTGTAATTTGTTGTACGCTTGCTGTTCAGTAAAGCTACTATCTTTGAACTGTGGAGTATACGAAATGCGAAATGCAATGTTGCTAAGTCGCTAAGTGCAATTGAATGAAACTGTACACATTGCGTAGAATTGTCTTACGGCATGTCTTAGAAAGCAGTGTAAATCCTCTTATTTTACTTAAAAATACAAAAGAAAAAGTAATAGTAGTAGCAATTTATTGTACTACATGGTGATCTGTTTCGTTAAGTCGGAACTTTTACGCGGCCTTCAATTAGAATTTTTGGGGAATCCGCTTTGGACATGGAAGCGAACTGTACATATAGGGTGATTCTAAACATGTGCGAAAAACATTAACAACATGTAGCTGGGGATATCAACCCCAAATCACCTAGTATTTTTTTAATTCGGTACCACTGTGGAGATGTGGGCCTTGGAAGTTTTTTTACTACAATTCACTAAAATGATAATATATTTTTTTTTCTGTTTCTTGTCCGATTTGGATAAACTTTGTTGGTATGGAAAGCTCACGTCCAAGCTTAGTTTCCATAAAAATGTACAAATGTACAAATTGAGTAGGTATATTGAATATAGTAAATAGTGGATGAAAACTGAACCAGAAGCGAAAAATGTGGTTTAAAAATTCATAAATTAGGATATATAGTTCTTACGACGAGCATTTTTCAGTTTCGGATTAGCGCTTTATTTGCACACCACAAACTGAACGCATTTCTGTCTTTGTTAGTTGCTTGCAAATTCATATTTCCGACAAAGACGGATGTCGTAGTCACATCTGCGAAAGAAACAACACCAACACTGTACGTGCGTCGTATTCTGTCGGCTGACACCTTTAGTAGAAAGAAACAGAGATACTTTAAGAAGGCTCGTACTGATGCAGCCAAACGTCACTACTTAAATCTGTTTCCAGCAGTATTTAAAATGTTTTTACGCTTTTATTCCAACTGCATGTGGGCATTTTTTCAATCAATCGGCTATGGTAAGAAGCGTTGTCAAGGACAATTAAAGAATGTTCTCGCAAATTAAGCAGAAGTTGTTTTTGAATCCATTTTTCAAAATTTTCCGCGTCCATGTTATCGTGATAGTATGATGATTTTGATTTGGCAGAAAAAATACAGCTGCTGTTTTCAATAAATCCATTGTGATTGCCAGCATGCAAAATCATATACCTTTTTCATTCTGATGCTGAATCGGGCCTTTTTACACTTCTCGGTGTATCGTCTTGCCAACAGCGTTTGTTGGATCGTTTTGCAAAAATCCAGGTCTCGTCCAAAAACACTACAGGTAAAGGCGATGGTGAATTTGTATTATCTATATATTTTTTTAAAAAGGCGGTTCGTAATGACACTACACTAGCTTTTTCACATAGTGCTCTACGGTTGCAATCTTTCTTGAATTTAAAACCAATACATTGTAAGAGTCTAACTGTCATTTTTAATGTTTCGGGCATATCTTCAGTTTTTAACTTTTTTCTGGAGCTGTGCACTTTTTTTATTAATGGCAGGTTGTCTTTCCTTTGCTGCACTATTTTCCGTATGGTGAGTAAACTGATTTTTAATGCATCTGCAACTCGTTCCCGAACCCCTACAACGTCGCGTAATGGGCCAAATTTGTGTTTTTCGCGTAAAATAATCGAATAGATTTAACACAAACTGTTGACACTACACATTCAAAAAATTTCCGGACATTTCTAACAGCGTTTTCTTTTTACAATAGCTAAACACCAACTAACATCCAATGTTGAACTGGCTGTTCATAACAATAGTGCTACGGATATTAGTGAAAATTTGGGACTTGTAAAGGATAATTTTGTTTCAAATACCCTTGGTGTGCAATTAAACCAAACTGCGCTTTTGTCGACCCTCAACAGTTTTTACACATCTGGTTGACACAATAATTTTGACCGGATCTGGGACGAGGTTGACAATGGCTCGGACATTGTCGTTGAAATATTTCCCAGCAAAAATAAAGGTTCCCCAAGTATATAAAATAAAATATTGCCGTATAAACCTCCAAAACATTTTAAATACTGCTGGAAATAGATTTAAGTAGCGACGTTTGGCTACATCTGCGCGACATTCTTCAAGTATCTGTTTCTGTCTACTAAACGTGTCAGCCGACAGAATACGTCACACGTACAGTGTTGGTGTTGTTTCTTTCGCAGATGTGACTACGACATACGTCTTTGTCGGAAATATGAATCTGCAAGCAACTAACAAAGACAGAAATGCGTTCAGTTTGTGCTGTGCAAATAAAGCGCTAATCCGAAACAGAAAAATGCTCGTCGTAAGAACTATATCTAAAAACTACATCGTTAACCTGATATTTTTTGCAGTTCTGAACTAGTAATTTGTTTTCCAAAAAAGGTGTATCTACATTGTTTTTTTCAATTTTGGTTCAGATTTCATCTACTTTTCACACTTAATTGTACATTTTTCTTGACTGTTAGCTTCCAAAACAACAAAGTTTATCTAAATGGAACAAGAACCAAAAAAGGTATTTATATTTTAGTGAATTGATGTAAAAATTATTCAAAGCAACAGCTTCTGCTAAAAAAATTACTAGGTGATTTAAGTGTTGAATAACCTCAGCCCTAGCTGGATTTTCGGACATGCTTAGAATCACCCTGTATACATATAAGTTTCTTGAGAAGTATAATTCTTCGACATTCGAAAACTGTTTTTAAAAAGCTGGTTTTGGACAGTACGCTTCCGAGTATGAAGACCATGACTTACTTTAGCCACGTTATGAGAAAAGTTACTAAGGTAACAGCAACATCAAGCTGGTGAATTGAATTATATGGAAATGCAGCTAAAGGCCTGGTTACAACGGAATGATTAATGTGAAAACAATGATACTTTAAGCGATTACGCTGAATATAAACAATAAAGTTGTGACAACGGATTATCCATCTGATGCTGATGCTTTGGAAGACTTTACGATAGTAATTAAAAAATCTTATGATGCAAATGATGCGGAAAAGAATTTGAAGAATTGGAAATGCTAGTGGAAAAACCTTCTGATTTCACAATTAGACATACATACGTTTTGACGTATCGAAACTGCTTATTAAACAAGGCATATAATGCGAACGAAAGTTTGAGAAAACTTAAATATTTTGAAAATTGTTATAATAAAATTATTCAACAAAAGAGTACACACGGACTCGTCAAAATTCCATATGTTGTAGATCTTAGCGGGTGTCCATGATACATATGTATAACATATATGAAATACTTAATGAAAATGTAAGCTTTTACTTCATTATAAATAACCTGTTTTATAATAGAGCGAGTGAGTTAAATCGGTTTTTTATTTTAAATCAAAATGTTTTTCTTGAGCAAGAATGTTCTATAACTCGTTTTTTTTTGTGGGATTTTGCGATTTTGATTATGTAAATACAAATAAAAAAATATTCACATTTTCGTATTCTATACAAATTAATATACAGGAAATTTAATATTCATGGTTTCCCAACGAATTTCACCATAGAAGAGCATTTTTTTCCACAATTATCTCCCCATGATACTTTATCTAAGATTCTAAACCATATTATTTCTAGCAGCTATAATTGTTTTCATTTAATAAACAAGAAAATAATCTGTGGCGTAATTTAATATGTATCATTTTCTTACCAGCATAATATAAACATACATATGCACCGATGGATGTATTCATGTTTCGATATATTGAAGTATCACCCAGCCCTAACCACCACATCTCGTTTGTAGGACCAGTTTGTGAAAATAAACCGTTTTCGCCAATTTACACTAATTGGTAATTATTTAGGTTCAAAAAACTGGAATGCAATTCTACAACAGCTTGAATAAGAACGAAGAGTGCTCCTGCTGAGGCACCAATAAAAAGTTCTTCCTACACATCTATAACGCACCAAAATACAATATTTCAAGTCTATTCAAATTTATTATATAGCCAGTTTGGCAATTCTTCGGTGAACCATAATTTAAGAAGATAGACACCAATGAACACAAATATAGAGAAGAAAAGGCAGTTTCATTGCACATATATTTAGAAGACGGAGATAGTCCCCATGATACTAGAAAGTCAAATTGATGGAAAAATGGAAGATACTATACTACAATATATAAATCAAATAAGGCTGGACACGGGCTGTACCAGCCATAGGCAGCGAAGAAAAAATGTGAAAACCGTCAAGAATGAAATGCTTTAACCAACCAGCCAGTGGGCTGAAGACCAGTAATGATGACGATGATGAATTTAAGATATTTTATTCATATTCTTATAAAGTGTTAAGACTCTCTCGGGATAGCGCAATTACAAGTTCTGAAACACCCTTCCTAAGTACACTGTCTTGTTTCCTGTAGCAAGCTATTTGTAAATTAAGATCGTGATCGAACCCCGAGGCACTTTCTGTGTACCACGAATTTACAGCTAAAATAAACTATAGAACGAAGATCATATATAAAATATTTAATAATTGTATATAAATTAAAGAAACTGCGCAAACGGTACAATGTCTAGCCCACAACCATCATTTTCAGATTCATTTCTAATCAATTTCAACGCCATTAAAGAAATAAGGAAGAACCGCTTTATGGCAACCAGGGCAAAAAAAAAGAAACCTCGAGCATTAAGTCTTTTAATGACAAAATAAAACAAGCATGAGAAATAGTCAAAACTCAACAGCTATTAATAAACGTGGGTGCCCAACGAATTAAAAACTCCGAAGGCGTCTAATAATAGTAGTTTTATGGTGAGAATTTTGTGTAATAAATCTATTTTATTTGACTTCCGTATAGCTTACTACTTTGAAAACAAATATGATATACTCCAAGTAGTTACCGAAAATGTAAAAAAATATATATTGGCGAGAAATCTTGAAAAGCGTACCTTTCCAAGTCGAAATTGAAATTAATAAGTAGATACGTGTAACGGCAATGAAAACCATTATTTAAAATGCTAATAAACGCAAATGCATGGGTCATATAACAACTGTTAAGCACATATTTTATGATGGGGAACATTTGTACGGCAAATATATGTTATAATATACAGTAAATAGTTTATGAAAACTTCCTATAAGTATGCATATTTTAGACAGTTTGTAGCACCTGCATGATACTATTATATTGATTCTATAGAGGGCGATTCTAATTAAATGACCGTTTCTACTGCTTTAAATACGAAAAACGGTCTAGGATAACTCGCTATTCACAGACTAAAATTAATAAAATGATATTGAATAAATTCTTTAGCAGCAAACGTTAAATATATGAAACATGTGGTTATTTTTTATAATATCTATGTAACATCTCTTATATTTTATTGCGGAATATTACTGAAATAGTTTCATAAAATACATTTCCAACTCACATAAATGCTGAATGTAATAATATCTAATACCTTTAGATGGTTCAGCAAATTATAAACGATAGCATTTAAATCAGATGAATACGCCGGCCAAGAAATTGATCTGCCCCGACCTAACTAAGCGTTTCAAAACCAACCAAATGACTATTTTAGACGAATGTTAGCTACACATTCGTAGACAATTTTTACGTGAAAATTACATGTCATTGTACTATTATAGAAAATAATAAGTGGTAGCTATACTTTGGATTTAAAAAATTCACCTTGAACGGTTGTTGAAATAATAGCAATAAGTCGTTCTTTCATAGATAACTTGGACACCCTGTGTATTGTAAAATATGACGTTAAGGACATATGTTTATAAGAATTGTCTTTTCTTATGTTAGGCTGTGTAAAATCAGCCTTTTTTCTTTAAATAACTTAGCCAACTACCGTATAGAAATAGCAATAGGAAGGGAGATAATTGTAAGTTAACAGAAATTATAGTGAAAAAATAAATTCGTTTTAAATATACTAAAAAGTTGAACTTAGTCTTGAGAAGCATATGTCCTTGAGAAAGAGTAAAATTACTACTCAAACATAATAAATATGGCCATATTGGTTTTTGTTGTTTTTGGAAGAAACTGACTGAGGTACAACAAAAAGGTGATAATTTATTTCAATTGCTGAATAGCTTACGTACTAAATTATTTCCCATTAAATTAGTACAACTTAAACAGTAGTCTAGCGGGATTTTCCCAAGGAGGGGGGTTTTCCTTAAATATCTCTTCTGATAGATATAATTAATAAGCTCTATTAATGTTATTTTCAGAAATGAGTAGTTAATTAAGATGTATAAAATGTATTTTACAGTTGTATCAATTAGCTAATCTAATTTTTTCTTTTTTCTGTCTAATTTTCATGAAATGGGTTTAAGCTCTGATAAACGCTCGGCTTTGTTCGTCTACAATCTGTAGTGATAAACAAATCAATATGAAAATACGTTTTATAATCCAATGTTTTCTATAAATCCCGCAATGTTCGATAAATATCTATATGTCTGCAGATGTTTTTCTGTTAATAAAAATGTTTTCGTAATTAAATAGAACACTTTTGATTTATACTTTGATTAAATGAACCACTAAAAATAATTAATGTGCACTTACAATAACCACGGACCTAAAGAATGCATTTGAGACAAACTGGAAATTGATTTGTGCTCTGTATTTCTATCTAATTAAGGAAATACTAAACCGACCGACCTAGCAATCAAAAATTAAGTATAACTTTTTACAAAAACAAACTAGTATACTTGTTTCCCTGTCCCTTCTGGGTATTAGAGCCGTTTACTTGAATGCTGGAAAGGGAACTGCAGGCAATGTAAAAGAGAATACATATAATATACGAGAAAATTGGTAACGGATTCTTGGCATTGGCAAATGTAGATAATTCTTGACATTGGAGTTGTCCGCACTATACTATTAAAGGATGATAGTATAAGGTAAAACATTTTCATTAAATTAAGTTTGCGGGCTCTACTGATGATGATGATGATATCATAAACGTAAGTTAATTTTACGTAACTTTGAACACTGTTTTGTCATCAGTTCTTTTATACTTTTTTCGATAGTTTTTTACGGTGGTCTATTAGTCTAGCTGCTGTGACCATAGAAAACGCTAATTTTAAGTACCTTTTGTAGCCCCTTAATACCATATTACAATACAAATGGTTAATGCAAAAAGAGAACAGTGAGATATGATAATCAAGAATAACTACAAAATGGTGAATGACGAGCGTTCTTTAAAAAAAAATTACTTCCAGTTTTTCCAGGTTAGTTCAAAACTAGACACAGTATCCTACATAATGTTTAATACTTTACATAAGTGATTTATTTTACAATAAGTTCTTTCAAAAGAAT
>JABXWE010019548.1:0-12691 GCA_014611495.1 Limonius californicus | reverse complement strand
CTCTTCTCCTTCTTCTTCTTCTTCCTCTTCGTCTTCATCTTCGTCATCCTCTTTGTCTTCGTCTTCGTCTTCGTCTTCGTCTTCATCTTCGTCTTCGTTTTCGTCTTCGTCTTCGTCTTCGTTTTCGTCTTCGTCTTCGTCTTCGTCTTCGTCTTCGTCTTCGTCTTCGTCTTCGTCTTCGTCTTCGTCTTCGTCTTCGTCTTCGTCTTCGTCTTCGTCTTCGTCTTCGTCTTCGTCTTTGTCTTCGTCTTCATCTTCCTACTCCTATTCCTCCTCCTCCTCCTCCTGCTCCTTCCTTCTTTCTTCCTAGGCCGAAGCCTGTTTCCTTCAATGCATTCCCTGTATTAAGTTGTCACGCTATCTTCTTTGTGGCCTTCCAACACTTTTCCTTCCAATTAGTGACTTATCTTTAGCGATTTTCACTATTCTTCCTCCATCCATTGTATTTACATGTCTGTTCCGCTCCTGGTTTCCTTCGTACATCCAATCGTATATATGTTATACATTGCATTTCCTCATGATATGCTTAAAACTTCTTGAATACGTTCGTAGCGGCGCACGCATCTCGAATGTAATAATTCGAATTATTCGATCACCCATGCATGTCCGAGACGCCAGTAATTCCTTCGAATGATAAAAACTCCTCGAATACTTTCGTTTAGTGGCGCGCACATCTAGAATGAAATAATTCGAAATATTCCTTCGAATACTTCTCGGATTACTTTCGTTTTGTTGTTCCGCTGGTAATCGAAATATCGTGTGTGTCGATATATAATTTGAGTAGTATTCGAATGAATTTGTCTTATTTTGTTGGATGGACTGGCATGTGCAGCTAAGTTAGCAAAATAAGTTTCAATAGTTTCGAACAGAGGAGGCTTAAGTTACTATTAATTATTCTACTTTTCCATGCGTAATTTCAAAATAATTATTTGTAGAATATTTTAGATTGATTATTATTCAATCAAAATATATTATTGTCATAAATTGGATAAATAAATAGAAAAAATTCAGCAATTTAAAATCAATTTTAATAAAATAATTAGAAATATCGTTAATATTTAATACCTTATGATGTTATACGGAAAATCATAAATCGGCATTTACAGTCAGGCTTATCTTACACTCTGATGAAATTGAAATAAATGCAGAACAGAACCCAGTCGAAATCCTAAAAAACAATTTGAGACAAGAGCAGAAATGCCTAGGAATCGTTATTCGAAAGGCTTGATGCGAGACATATCTCGCATTGTCGAAATACGCGCGTATTTTGGATTCGAATGATTAATTCGAATAAATATGTCGATTATTAAAATCATTCGATTATGCCCACCAGTACTTGCTATCCTTCTCCAATTTCCTCCAGTAGTTGCCGCAATGTCGTCGCTCCATCTCGCTACCGGTCGAAGCAAGTGACCTTTACCTATAATGGAACGCTAATTTTTTATTTTGCGGGACCGTCTTCCACTGCCGGTTCCTATTACGCGTTAGTTTTTTTCCCATTCATTTATACTACCGTTCCCTCCCCGGAACCGCTTTCGCATTACTTAAGGGGGCGCGGGCGTACCTTACACACTAACCATTCATGCTACATGCATCCTACTCTTAACTAAGTGAAATACGGTCGCCTCAGCCGGGGTTCGAACATGCGGCCGATCGGCCGCATTTCACTGTGACCTCGACTAACAGCGCGTATTCGCACTGCTCCACCGAGGTCTCACGCGTTCGATTCTGCTCCACTTTAAGCCAGCTGCTCTTTCTTCCACGTTATATAATGGCTTTCTGTTTAATGGTTTATTATTTTGAAATTAATATAGAATTTAGATCTAAATGCGTGAGCGTAAATTATCACTCAAGGTGAGGATATGTATCTTAGAGACACGGCACGAATTAAGATATCACCCTGCGCATACATAAGAAAGAGAAAATCACATGTTTGATCACAGTCTTTTACCCTGTGCTTGCTTAATCCACTAAACTTTCCAATGATGATATCTATAACGTTTATTTACATTCCGTAAGACAGTTAAATTAGTAATTAAGTAGAACTTGATTTTGTGGTTAACATGTATAGTCAAGTGTTTACTACTAATGTAGCATAATGCATGTATAGTCAAGTGTTTATTACTAATGTAGCATAATGCATGTATACCAAATGAACTCTAATTAAACTTTACGGTCATAAAGGGGCATTGAATTACCCCGCTCTTCTCTAGTCTTGTTAGTTTCAAGCAAATGTAAACTCAAACACAATATCAGTCATTTGGGTAAGATTACATAATCACCAAACATATCTCTGAAGTGCATACCTGAAATTACCTACTGGCAGCCGTCCTGGACGTTGCCTACTTGATATTTGTCACAAGATCGATGTTAAGCTAACTGTAGAGCTAATATTATCATTTCAACTTACCCGCTATGTGTATTATGGAATAACTACTACGTGATGCTTATTGAAAATTACATTAGCACTAGCTATGGTTTCCATGAGCGGTTCTGGACTAATTACGTTTGTTGATCATTGCGAAGCTGCAAGTACAAGTACAAACAGTTTAATTCGATAAGACAATCTTCAAGTAATAAAATCGATGGAAGGAGGTTAAAATTCTAGATTTAGACAAGCTTTGGCTATTCTTTTGGGAAATCTGTTATCATGGAAAAAGCTCCTGTAGATTACGTCGAGGCGTCGTAAAAATCACTCCAAGGAAAGTAATTATCATTGTCGGCGGACGATGTCTGCGCCACAATTTGTTATTTTCACGAAAAGCGCCTAGTAAAGAAACGTGCTTAAAAAGTGATTAATAATTTTTGGAACGAGCCTCACAATGTCTGTCAGTTTCACTTACAATTAAAACACGCTCGACGGAGGTTAAGCTTTTTACTGTTTTGTGTTTATTGTTAAGACATTTTTCACTTCTTTTAAGCAGTTTGTTTCACTAACAATCCGTCACTGCAGGGAAAAACCTCGTATTCATTTGTGCTTTAACGCTGTCAACATCAATTGTAGTTTTTGTCACCACAGATTTTTATTCGGTTTTTGTTTATCCCAAATTTGGACCTTCGCATCCGTTCCTGTAAATTTGTTTGTGCCATTTATGAATAATACATGAAACCACTAAATTATTCTTATTTTTTTTTGAGAGACAGTGTATTTCTTTTTGCAATCTGTTTATACAACGGTACGCAAAGTATAAGTTAGTAATTTGAATGACATGAAACAATGACCTGAAGATTGTAACCCTGCGGTTTACACTACAGAAGTTACTTAAACATAAGGTTTGTATAATAGTAACTTAATTAATAACTTAATTTAATTAGTCAAATCTATGTGCTTGGTCTAGCGGTTTGTATCTATGTAATCTTTGAATATTTGCACTATTGTCTAGTAGGTTCAGATCCAACGCGTTAGAATGATGTTCTAGGTTGCTTAAGTAATTTTCACTGTATTTCCTTATCGCGTCTTTCATTGTGTCAACTTTGAAGTCACGTAAGGTCTGCGTTTCGTACAAAGTATGGCACATCACACATAGCACATAGCACTTTACACTGAAATCTTTCTAAGATTTGGATGTTGGAATTGGCTGCTGCACCCCATAGCTGAATACCGTAGGTCCAGATGGGTTTGAAGACTCTCTTTTATACGAGGAGTTTGTTGGTTAGCGATAGTTTTGACTTACTTCCAAGGAGCCAGTAGTGTTGGCGAAATTTCATAAGAAGCTGCTTGCGCTTTTTCCAGATGTGAGACTTCCATGTTAAACTCTTGTCGAGATGCAGGCCTAGGTATTTCACCTCTGTCAGTTGAGTTAGTGGAATATTGTTTACAAGGACTGCTGGAGATGTTCCTTTGCATTTTGTAAATGTTATGTGAACAGACTTTGCTTCATTTAATTTAACTCGCCATTTTTTGGTCCATTGTATTACTTCGTCTAGGCTGTGTTGTAGGAGATTTACTGCAACAACCGGATCTCTATGTTTCACCATAATTACCCTGTCGTCAGCATACGTAGCATATAGTGAGTGTGAGTGAGGTACAAGATGGGGCCAAGTACACTGCCCTGTGGCACGCCTGATTAGATTTTGTGTAACTCTGTTTGGTCTTGTCGGAATTTTAGCTGGAAGTATCGTTCCTCCAGATAAGGTTTGAGGATAATTTAGAAAGGGTGTGGTAAGAATGTTTTGAGTTTATACAGTAGGCCCGTGTGTCAAACTTTGTCGAAGGCCTGACTGTCATCTAGAAAGGCAGCTGTGTAGCATTGTTTTTCCTCGAAGCCCTGGTTTATTGCGTCTACAATTCTATAGAACTGCTGAACGGTAGAATATGGTTAGCACGAAATCCGAACTGATGATCTGGGATAATGTTGTGTTCTTCCAGGATCGGAGTTAGTCTTCTAGCCAATAATTTTTCAGGTAGTTTACTTAATACGGGTAATATACTAATTGGCCTATAGGAAACAACTTCGTTAGGAGAAATTATTCTTAATGTTCACTGAAAAGCTTTAAATGTACTGTAAAGATTATTCGAGTAGATATTACTTTTCTCGTCAAGCATCTTACACGCAGCGAGCGCCTTCAAATAGTAATCCGAGAATTTGCGAAGTTTCTATTCATTTCTCACAGTAGATATAACTGTCTGTAGGCGTAAAACACTATAATGGCTGGGAAGAGCTACATCTAGGGCTATTTTAACAATCGGCAAGGGTATAACACGCTGAATAATTACACAGTCTGTCACATTATTAACTTTACCCGAGGAAGTCTTATAAACACCCCCGAACTTGAGAATATATAATGCTTGAAATTATTATTTAGGGGTTCGTAAGATTAATGAAAAGAAATGAAGCTCTGCTAACACTAAGTGGAAATAAGTGAAGGTTTTACAACACAGCAGTCGATTTAGTAAACAAAGCGACGAAGTTTTTCATTCTAATGAACAAAAATAAAAGTTCATATAATGAAGACAAACAGAATGAAACACTTAGACCTGCTTCAATTATTTTCTGCGTGTATAATTTTTTAAGAACGTACTTATACTATACAAAATGCATATCTTGTAATATTGATGTGACTTTACAATGTTCTCGTTTATAATACGAATTATGTAAATTAGAGCTGATTGGAACCAATTTTTAATTGCATATTTTACATATTTTCAGTATTTTGATACATTTAACCTTTAACCGGTCAAGCTATTTTACTAACAATACCGGACAAGGGGTGTCTACTAGGCACACTACTTTTTATAGTACTTATGCTCTAGTTCAGCACTTTAAATGTATGTATTTAATCCACAGTGTAGTCGACGTTATAGAAGAGGATCTTGAAGAACGTAGATATTGTGCAGCGGTATTTCTGGATGTGAGCCAGGCATTTGACCATGTCTGAGAGCACCCTGGTCTATTATACAAAATTAAATTGTCTCTGCCACCTTCTCATTAAATCCTACCTAAACGAGAGGTATTATCAGGTCAAGTACGAAGAAATCCAGTCTAGTCTATATCAAATTAACGCGAGCGTTCCACAGGGTACTGTCCTGGGACCAACTTTATAGCAAATCTTCACAACTAGTATCCCACTCAGACCCTATACTAGCATCGGAAAACCTACAAAGCTGGCTCAACAACATGCAGAAATTGTTACAAAAGTGGCGCATTAAAATTAATGAAAACAAATCTACAGCTATAATATTTACATATTCTTAGAACAAAAGTGTTTGATAAATGTATCTTACCTATAAGGACTTATGGAAGCGAAACCTGGATACTAACAAAATCCCATATGCACAAATTAATAATTACACAAAAAGCAGTGGAACGAAAAATGCTTGGGGTCTCACTGCTAGACAGAAAAACTAATACATGGATCAGGGAGAAAACGAATGTGGTAGATATTGTAGAAAAAACAGCAAATCTAAAATGGTGCTGGGCAGGACATCTAGCTCGAGCAAGTGAAAGCAGATGGACAAAAACAACGCTCCAGTGGCGACCTAGGGATTACAAGAGGAACAAAAGAGGCCCGCCTAATAGATGGTATAATGATGTAAAGAAAGTGGCCGGGTTAAAATGGATACAGGAAGCATAAAATAGAACCAAATGAAAATCAAAGAGGGAGGCCTTCGTCTTCTAGGGCGAAAGCTCAAATTATCGCTTAACAATAAAGTGCTAGTGTACAAAACAGTGCTGATTCCTGTGTGGACATACGGGATTCATCTTTGGGGCTGTGCAAAATCATCGAACATTGAAATAATACAAAGGTTTCAAACCAAACCCTTCGTACTATAGCAAACGCGGAATGGTACATCAGCAACAAAACACTACATGAAGATCTCAAAATTCCGTGGATCAGAGGAAATCAAAATACATACAACAAACTATGTGAACAGGATACATAATCATTCCAATGTATTAGTGCCCAATGTATTAGTGCTCAATTTATTAGACAATGTAAATACCACTAGAGGTTTGGATAAATTAAAAACATTAGACCTTACTAACTAGGGATTAGTAAAATTACAGGGGATCGCCACTGGGCGACCTCGCATCTCATGTCAATTTAGTCAACATAGTATTTATTATTATTATTATTATTCTCTCTCTCTCTTTCGGTTTTTTACCACGCATCAAGGCCCTTCACCGACTCAACTATTTTCCTCCAATCCGTTCTGTTTTTGGCAGTTCTTCTCCAGTTGTTTGCATTTAGTTTTCGGAGGTCTTGATACACATTGTCTATTCACCTTATGTGCGGTCTTCCTTTGGGTCATGATGTTGTGGGTACACTATTAAACACCCTCTGAGTTGTATTGTTGGGTGCCATTCGCATCACATGTCCGATCCATTGTTTTCTCATTCGTTTAATGACATTAACTACATCTGGTTCGTTGTGGAGTCTCCTTATTTCTTCATTATATCTTCGTCTCCATTCTCCCCTATCGTTGACTGGTCCAAATATACTTCGCAGGATTTTCCTCACAAATATTCTTAAACGTTGTACTTCTTTTTTCACTAAAGTCCATGATTCACAGCCATATATTAGTATGGGTCTTATTATAGTTTTATATAATCGCAGTTTTGTTCTTCTTGATATTAATTTTGTCTTAAAGATGTCATTCATGGCAAAGTAGGCCCTGTTGGCTGTGACAATTCTGGCTTTAATCTCTTCGGTTATGTCGTTCGTTTCGTTAATGACTACCCCCAGGTATTTGAAATTATTAACCCTCTCTATCCCTGTGTCGCATGTTACTTGTTCCTCTTCTTCAGTTTGCCTTGATATTCGTAGGGACTTTGTTTTTTATGTGTTTATTGTGAGTCCGATCTCTTCTGAGTTGTCTTTCAGGGTTCTATATGTTTGGGTCACGTCTCTTTCATTAGTGCTGATTATGGCTATATCATCAGCTTACGCCAGTATTTGCTTCTGATTCATGAATAGGTCATTCTGCGTGAGGATTTTTTGTATAACGGTATCTAGCACCATGTTAAATAATAAAGGGGACAAGGCGTCCCCTTGTCTCAATCCAACATTGTTACTGATAGCTTGCGTTTCCTCTCCTCCTACCTTTATCTTATATTCTACCTCTTTGATAGTCATCAATGTCAGTCTTTGTAATTTCTGTGGGGTCCCAAAGTTCTCTAGGGCTTGTTTTACCGCTTTGCGTGTCACACTGTCATATGCTTGCTTATATTCTACGAAGATGTTGTGGATATCGATCCCAAACTACCTGGCTTTTTCTGCCATTTGTCGCAGGCTAAATATCTGATCTGTTGTAGATTTCCCCTTCCTGAAGCCGGCTTGGTAGTTCCTTATTTTAATTTCTGCATATGGTTTAAGTCTTTCCATTAGTACGTGCGATAGGACTTTGTATGTTGTATCGAAAAGACAGATTCCAGATAATTCTCGCATATTGTCTTGTCTCCTTTTTTATGGATGGGGCACAGTATTCTTGTGTTCCATGAACGTGGTATTTCTTCGTTTTTCCATATTGTCTGAATTAACTTTAGAATCTTTTTCCATAACACCTGCCCTCTTGCCCTCCTGCTTTTAGTAACTCTGTTGGTATATTGTCTTCCCCCGGTGCTTTATTCATTTTCATTTTGCCAATGATGTTTCTAATTTCTTCGTATGCCGGTTCTGGTTCTTGTGCATGTATTTCTTCATTTTCTTCTCTATTTATTTATTATTATTAACCCGCAATATCCCATTGTTGGGCAAGGGCCTACCCTATAAGGGGGGTTGTGGATCTACTCTCTATAGTGATCAATCTTCGTGGAGAGAGGCGCCGCGACACACATTTGGTTACATTTATCGAAAGTTTGCTTTTGATTTCTAGTTTCCTTCGCTGGACAAATCTAACAGCGCTTGCGTTTCCCTGTTTGGTTTGCTAGTGAAGTCTCAGCTTCAGTATTGCCTGAAAATTGCGCAATGCTTTGCAGGGTGCGTTTCTGTAAGCCCTTTTGTGGTGTCCGTCTGATTTGTGGAGTCACTAATTCTTCTCCTAATTCCTGCAGAAAGATACGTTTTATTTGGCATTTTCCTCTATTCCACTGTGAATGCAAATTCCTCCACAAAATATAAACAGCAACACCGGCAACATCAACTGCATTCATGAAAAATGCAAATGGCCACCTATTTGTTTTTCTTTTACACATGTATTTGTTTACTAATTAGTCAAGTGAATCGACACAACCCTTGGTATCGTTATAATTTAAAATGATTTCCGGTTTGCTTTTCTCTTTCGAAACGTCAGCCGTTTGATGCACTGTTCAAAGTAAAATCACCGATTTTTTGACTTTCGGAACATACGACACAAGAGTTACATTTTTTGTAAAACTAAAGATCGAGGACCTTTCCGGCCTTGCTTTATTGCGTAGGAACTCTGTTGGTATGCATGTTTAATTTTTGTTTAGCGTTCCTACAATGGTAAGACCGTTATCTAGCTTTTCTGCTAAAGTGAAGTTCGTAAAGAAGTTGTCGCAAGTAACATTGCGGTAGGTCCTTTGATATGGCTCTGTCAGTGTTTCTACTACGGTGCTTCCTAATTGCCCTTGGTGTTCCTCTTTTGCAAAATACGGTATTCCCTTCAAAGTTCAAAGGATAAAATGTCTTCGAATCACACAGCCACCATACCTTTATCCCATATTTATTTGGCTTTTAAGGCATATGTTGAATAAAAGAGCACCTGCCTCTAAAGGGAATTAGCTGCTCATCAACAGTTATGTTTTCCCCTGGTAAATACAATTTTCCCAGATTTACATTGATTGCGTCCCACACGTCAGTATCGCTGCTAATTTATCAGTTTCACGATGATGACTTCTAGTTGATTTGTTATCAAATCTCATAAATCTTAGTAGTTGTTTGAAGCGTGTCAGTCTCATAACAGCTCAAAATGTGGGAGGACCATACATATAATTCCATAATACTTCCTAAGAAGTATTATTTGACTTTAGATGTCCTGCAATAATCAATAGACCCAGAAGAGCCTAAATTTTTTAAGTTTTATTGCAGTGCTTCCATTCTGCTTGAACATTTCTTGATTCATAAACACGCGCTGCCTCCTTATTTGTATAATTTAAAATTATGTCCACTATCTTATCATTTACGAACAACGAAAACGCATCAATAGGTTCTTCAATCAATTTTTCAGGAGGGAGGCACACATTGTTTACTGCGGACTTTATAATATTCCGCTTGCGGGTACTCCCACCAATATCATGAGGTTTTGATAACCACCATCCCATCTTTTCCCACACGAAAACCTGAGGCTGTAGCTGCTGGTTCTACCTTGTCATCAGAATATTCCGACATATGCTGAACATCATCTACTTCAGATGCTTCAGAAAGTACTTTCTCAAAATCAGAATTGAAATCCTTTTCGTCACTTTCATTTAGACATTAATTTTCGTTGAAGTCTGAAATATTGTCAACAATATCCGCCAATATAACATTCGTCCATTCCAGCATCCAATACGCCAAAGTTTTCTATCTTGAGGGTCTTCCTGGGCTATCTGCCTACTTGACATTGCCTCTTGCTCTGCTTGCCCCCACGTTCTTCGGGGTCGACCTGTCTTCGTTCTAGCGGCAGGGAACCATTTCCAAATTTTCTGTGGCCATCTAATTTCTTCCATTCAGATAGAATAAAAAGTTTTAAGACATGCTAAACGTGTCACAGTTTTTTTCAAACTATTGTTGACGTGGCATGTCCGGTTTTGATCCTAGACGCCTTGTATTGTGTATGTATTCTCATATTATAATTACTTTTACGTCCAAATATAAAATCACTTGCATAAAACTGCATATTTGAATCATATCCTGCTTATTTACAGTGCATATACATGCGCATATTTTGATTGTATTTAGTGCGTATAAATCCGAGCACTAATAATAACCTATAGCGATTATGGACACCAGTGTGGCAAATCTTCTATATAAAATTCCTTTGAAGATATATATGTATATATATATATATATATATATATATACATAACACTTGTATATAGAGTGTGGATTTTCAAGCAAAAAAAAAGTTAATTGTATATCTAAGATTTGCCTTTTCAAACAAACACAATTAGTTATTACGTGTTAATGAAGCAGGCATAGTTTTTCTTCACACTGAAAAATATTTATACAATAATACTACTAAATATAGCAATATTAACAATCAAGTGTTTTTGTGTATTGTTAACTAACAAACTTCTTTGATCGCTTGGTATACTAATAGCAACTCAACAAAGTAAAGAAAAAAACATTTTTGTAAATTATTATTAGAAACTCATATCGTAATAACTATCGCCCAGTATAATGGATACTCTTTTAGCTTCCATCTGCCCGGCTAGCTCAGTCGGTAGAGCATGAGACTCTTAATCTCAGGGTCGTGGGTTCGAGCCCCACGTTGGGCGATCACTTTTACCATTTTGCTATAGACGTACAAATCAACTACAAGTTCATCCTGACACAGGCAGTATTAAAACAACTGTAGCATTTTCCAACTGATCTCTATTTATTCTTAATATGCAACCAGGTCATGGATAGTAATATAGATTTATATAATTGCCATGACTAAAATGCATGATAGAGAACTACAATTCGGTATAGTAAAAAACAGTTTTAAAATTATTATCAGAAATTAATGTTCTATTTCCTATCGCCCTGTAGAATTGACACTGCTTTAGCTTCCAACAGCCCGGCTAGCTCAGTCGGTAGGGCATGAGACTCTTAATCTCAGGGTCGTGGGTTTGAGCCCACGTTGGGCCATCATTTTAACCATTCAGCGCACAAAGCAACCACATCATTGTTCTAACATGGACAGTACTAAATAAACTGTACATTTTCCAAGTGAGCACTCATATTTTTAATATCCAGCGGTTCATGGATCATACCATAAATTTATTTAAGTTTAAAATATAAAAAACCATGGCTAAAATGCTTGCTGTAGTCTGTCCCAGACTTAAAATTCAGTATTGCTCTTATGAAGAGTGGTGTTGCCAGACATATTCCTCAATTGGTTTCTTAATACCAACGAAAACTTTCAATTTTATGACCTCTAATCCTCTTAACTTAAGCATAATAGCTGGTATTAGAAGGGATACACGCAGTGTTTCGTCCTTTTACCAGTGGTACTCGGACAGCTCGACTGGTGTGAAACGGAATTCTTATTAGTTTAGGACTTTCTCAGTTTTATTGTAATAACTTTATTGCATTCATAATTTATAATTTTCAACTTAGACTTTTAACAACAGCATTTATCACTTTAATTGCGCTAGATTTTATACTAATATATAATATGATCTTATACGAGTATATGTTACAACTATTAAGTAAATTAATTTTTGAGATACCACTAATTATTAGTAGTATATTTATACTAATATCTATTGAATGCTTATTTACGTCTAATATGTACAAATAAATTCTTTACTTTCAATGAGTAGCTGTTTGAGGACACCCAGTATAATGGATACTCTTTTAGCTTCCATCTGCCCGGCTAGCTCAGTCGGTAGAGCATGAGACTCTTAATCTCAGGGTCGTGGGTTCGAGCCCCACGTTGGGCGTTCATTTTTATCATTTTGCTGTAGCGCACGAATCAACTACATACTACATAATCGTCCTAACATAGCAAATATTAGTGTATGTATATTTATAATAAAATACAGGTTATAGAAAATTAAATAGGATTGTTCCAAATTAATCCTAACAATCATGAACATGCAGTACGTCATACTTGCAAATGAATAAAGTAAAGAAAATATTTTCATGAAATAATCATAAACTTATACCTAAAAATGTATCGTCTTATAGAGTCATTTCAGCTCTCTAACAACCTGACGTTAAAAATGGCTTAAGTTGAATCTACCGATTTTTTTCACATTGGCAAACGCTATTCCTGCAGCTCGTTACTTACAATACTTGTACAGACGTTGTGAAATAAATAATATAAAAATTATTCACGATCCTGCCAGGATTCGAACCTGGAATCTTCTGATCCGTAGTCAGACGCGTTATCCGTTGCGCCACAGGACCTGTGCGTTATTTCCATGAAATCATCTCTTAATATACGTATTATGCGATACTTCCATTAGCTTAAAAAATAATCATCCAGCTTGACATAAGTCTTCTAAAACCTTCTGTTTCTAAATAGTGCCATAAGCACACAAAATGTTTAATATCTGTTACGGTACAGAAATTACAATACCTTCTCAGATTATTT
>JABXWE010019547.1:0-14478 GCA_014611495.1 Limonius californicus | reverse complement strand
GTATATCTTCTTGTATAGAATAGCAGAATAACGCCACTAACACTACTAATCCTACACAATTCCTCATGGTAAATAGTACGGACTCTTACAAATTTTATTAAAATCTAAAGAATCATTTCTGCGTGCAATATATATATATATATATATATATATATAAATATTGGCTAATGGAGCAACGAGTTTTTCTGTTACATATATATTAGCAAACATTATAAAAAAATCAAGGTGAACTTCCAATAGTACTGGGATTGTTAATGTTGTAATATAATCCTTTTAATATATTATCTCATATCAGTAGCCTTGGGAAAATAGAAATAACTAATAAAGAAGAACATAAAATAAAGAAAACTTTAGTGCGAAGGTGTTTTTTTTTTAAAGGAATCATGTTAAATATCTGGGAAATTAACTAAGATATAGAAAGGATGAGGATAGGTGACTAACAATTCTAACACATAAATATGAATTCTTTTGCGCCTCACAATTGCCTATTTACTGCTGTTAAGTATCCAGACTCACTAGGGCAGATCTTTTTAATATGGATTGTTAATGCACTCAGAATATATAACCATGGAAAGCCATTTTTAAAAATTAGTTTTTCGGTTTTATACCTACCCAAACAAATATTTTCCTTAAATTTTTTTTGACAAAACTAGCCCACATCTGGTGTCTGTAAGTATAGGAAAGTAATAACTAGCAGTACTTTAAAAATGTTATTAAATTTGTACATTTTTGTTAATTATCACGTATAAACTATTATCGATTTTTTGAGAGTGAAAATGTACGTGTTTTGTTTAAACAAAGTCCTTGGCTTAGGGCAATTCCCAGTATTTAATGGTATGATAAGTGAAACGACTTTTTGTTTTCCCACGAATTAATTTACGTAACCTCTCTAATTTGAATTGATTAAATCGTAGCGGACATCACTTTAACTTTAAACCGTTTTCTGGTGGTTTTTGGCCGTTGTTGATACCGTTCAGGCTTAAAAAAGCTCCATTAATGACCCGAATATACTAAAAATCAAGGCGAGCTAAGAAGCTGTCGTTAGTGGTATATTGATTTGGAAATATCAGGTCCCTACGGTAATTATTACTGGACTTCTACGGTATTTTCTACAGTGCCACCAAGCAAACAAGTCTCTTGGGTAGGCGTGGTGTGGTGTCGCTGTATTTTAGAGGTACACTCAGTGTCAATAGTACTTTGGCGGTAAATTTAAACGTGTAACATTATGTATTTGCAAGTTTATTAATTTTTCTTATGTACCTACGTTCTTAAATAAATTTGTTAAAACTGGCAAAAGAAAATTTAGTAGAAAAGTACCAGGTTTAGATTTGAGAAGGAAATAAATAAGGAAATTTTATTTTTATTTTATTATCGGAATGAACAGTTTTTTTCCTTTACTTGCCGTAGCGATAAAAGCGGTTAGAAGAAATGGATTCTATAAATAAATACATAAATAGCAAATACCTAATAGGTAAAAAATATATTTTGAGGTTATGTGATAGTTTCATTTTAAAAATACTTTAAATTATCTATAAAATATATGCCTACCTTAATTCGAATAAAACGAACAAAAAATAGGCTTAAAAAAGACTGATTTCTTTTATAAACATGAACGAAAACAGAGAAAATTAAGAAACACAAACACGCGATAACCTGTCAATTTGCTAGCTACTTTTACTTTTGTCAGGGAAGGTACAACGCCGGCAGGAGTTGTAGGTATTGGTTGAAACTTTTACCGCCATGAATTTTTGAGATTAGTTGGCATATTTTCCGATGGACTTGTTTGGTTGGTGGCGCTGTAAAGACCGTTTTTTATTTGTTTTATGTGTAGTTCATGGAAATTTCAACCGCGTCAGTAAATACCATGACGAGCGTAAAATCTGACTCCAAGTTAAAAAACTGAACATATTTTATCTGAATTCTCTCGTACCTAGGAACAGTATCTTTCTATTTACATTACTTGGTATATCTTAGAATGAGGCGATGGTGCAGGTGTAAAGCCTATAACGGGCGCTGAACATCACTGTCTTTTATACCTAGTATATATAATTTGCTTAAAATTGCTGCGGCGAAACGGCGAAACTATTAAAAGATTCCTGTTTGCATTTCCATGGCAAGGGATGGAAAGGTGGTAGGTATTCGTCCTCTTTGATGAAAGTGGCAAGGACACAAACTATCACGCCACAATATTTGGTTAAAATCCGCAGAGTTGTTGAAAAGTGGATTTCGAAAATTCCGTTTTCAAAGAGTTTTTAGTTTACTACTTGTTTTAAAATCTTAAAAAAAATAAATTAAAAACTGAAAAAGTTTAGGGTTTGTTACATCAAGGGAAAGCTTAGGGATTGATTATATAAAGGGGAGGTTTAGGGATTGTAATATAAAGGGGAAGCTTAGGAATTGTTATATTTATATAGCTGTGAAAACGTAAAGGGGATACCTCCATGACCAGTTTATAATATTATTAATGTTTAAAATGCTTTATTAAGAAAAAGGAAAAGAAAATGAAGAAGTTATTTTGGGTAGTGGTATAGTTGTGACTTTTCTTTTTATTAATAAAGATTTTAAAAAAGGGGAAAATATTCTGATATCGTATTGGCGTGTGAAGGTGCTTCAACATTTTATTTTTCTTCAATAAATTTTATACTAATGATAATAAACCAGGGATGATGTGTGATTTGGAGCTTTCTATAATCTGTTTCTTTTTCGGCCTAAATCTATTCTAAAACATATTTTAGATCATTTATTTATTTATTATTAATGTTTGGTAAATCTTATCCATAACATGCGTTGTTCCGATGGTTGTTGATATCATGTAATTTATTTATAGATAGGAGGTTGTGTTTTCAATAATTTTGACCGTGATTGATAATAGGAAAAAATGAAATTTATTTATTAGTTACCGAAAATATTAGTAAAATGAAAGCTGTGTGAATTTATGTTCTACTGATAAAAGTCAAAAATTATTATTTATTCAGTTACGAAAAATATTAGAAAAACGAAAGCTGTCTCAATTTTATGTTCTTCGTATAAAAATTATTATTTTGTGAGTTACGAGCATATTATATTAATAAAGAGGGTTGTCTTTGGAGATAATCACATAATTTTGTTACTTCGAATATTGTAAAGCCGATGTCCCACTGTAAAAATTTGTATAAAAACTGTTTATACAAATTTGTATACAAACGGTGTGACGTCATGCACCATAAAAATATTTTTAAGGTATGTCCCATTGTCAATGTATTTGGTCAAAAGTTTTTATACAAACCTGATCAGCTGTTTGAGGCAACACTGAAAAGTGAGGTTAAAATTTGTTTATTGTGATTGGCGCTTAAAGTTTTTGCTGTTTTAATTTATGCAATGGAAAGTTTAAATCCTAACCAAAACTTACTGTTAACTGCGCTTACAATAAGTTTGATTGGATATGCACTTATCCAAAAACAAAAAGCCAAAAAAATAAACGTAGATGGTGGGTTAGGCCGTGGTTAAAGAATCGAAACCATAGATAACTAAATCGAAACCAAGGAAGTGGTCGATGTGTGCTTTCAATGGTGGAAAGTGAACTTAAACATGAAGATGATGACTGGCGGGAGGTTTCGCGCCGCAATTCAGATATCCAGAAGGTAGGCGGGCCGTTAACGCCCAATCAAATGCTTGCTTTCGTCCAAATTATAGGAACGGTTCTATTTCAGAAGTTTGTATAAAAACATTTTACGTGACGTCGTTAAAATACAGACACCATAAAACTATTTTACCGTGACGTCATTTGTGTAAAACTGCTTGCTGTCACACTGTCAAAATGGTTTTTATAATAACTTTTATAAAAGTTTTTATACAAATTTTTACAGTGGGACATCGGCTTAAAGGATCTTGTCTAAGCTGGAGAATAAATTGCTAAAGAACAACAGTCATATTTTTCTTAAATTTGTTCTTAAACAAGAATAATTATTGAAAGTTCTACTACAATTTACATCCAAGAGAAGTTGGAGAAGTTATCTGAGCCGAAGTGGAAGTTGATCAAGATTTGGACAGCTGGTAGGAGTGTTTTGGAGCAGTTTGGAAAGGTTTACTGAAGAAGGAGGTTGGCGATGAGTTTTTGTGACGACGAATAAGGTGGGTGACATTTGAAAGTTTAAATTTGACAACACAAGTGAAAAATCAGTAGTGCCATTTATATATTTAGATTATAGTTTTGAAATTTTGTAAAATCAAAGGGCACTCATGATATGGATTTTTAAATTAAGACTTCCTTATAGTGTTTTCCGTACATTCATCATTATTCTAAATTAAACAGAATTGTAGTGAGTTCTTAATACTGCATTTACCCTGAGAGTCTCATATAGCCGTGGTATAGATTGTGAGTTACCTTTACTAATTTTAATATGTTATTCACAGTAATTTCTTTCTTTGTTTGCTGAACGTATTAAATAAGGTAGGGGGTATACTACAGCAATATATATATTGCCATGTAATATAATAGAAATATTAATTAAACATAAATAAATTCATAATCTGAACTTCACGTTGGTAGCGCCCATAATACAAATTAAATTAATTATCTGTCAAATGAAGAACTTCCGTTTTATCTACTGCGCATGAGCGTGACCGTGTGATGAACGGATTCTCGAGATGTTGGAACAAACCTATTATTACATAACTTGGCCAAGCATCAAAATTTGCGAAAATCGATTTTAATGGTTTTAATTTAAATTTCTGAGCGATTACAAACGCGTGTTTTCACTTCAAGCACCTAGAACACACTAAATTCTAAAATTGGGCCCAAAAATCATCTAGAATTTCAAAATGGACCAATGGCCTATCAGAATCTTATCTTTTAAATCAACATATGATTTTAAATCAACTAAAATTGATTATAACAACATAAACAATTTACATTTTCACAAACAAATATCAGAATCGTGATCTCTGAAAAATTACAAATCTTTTGATGTAAATTATATAAATATTTGAAATAAAAAAATTACTTGTGTTTAAAATAACAATTTTACACAAATTCCTTCAATTAAGCTTCAAAATTAACAAAAACCATTACAAAACCCTTCATACTACTTATTTATAAACATTTATATGCTGTATATCTATTAACAACACAATAATAACTAATAATTAAATTATAACCTCAAAATTAATATTCTTTACCTAAATTTCATTATTTGTAAATAAACAACGTAACTTAACTAAACAAAGGTACTTCAACACTTCCCTTATATAACACAAACTAATTAAAACAATAATGAAATCTCGATTCCCAAATTAAACTTGACAAAAACATATCTACAAAAGGTAAACAACAAAATTACAACAATTTACATTTCAGGGTTCCTATACTGCCCAGGATACCCCAAATTCATCATCTATATGGAACATTGACGTCCCCATCACTATTCATTTCCAAATACCCACATACACATCCCTTTGATCACTAATAAGTCACATCGTAGGACATTCCGAAGGTCAGACAAGACCTTTTATTCTAATAAGGTTTAAATTTATGAATTATGATAATAATATCCTCTCGTATAGCATAGTTTTCATAACAACCAAGTAAATTAATCTTAATTTCAGATACAATCTGGATTTCTACATCAAAAACAGTATCCTTTTAAATATAATTTAAGTATTACGTAGCCCAAAATTAACATAATCAAAGCATAATATAGGATCATTACATAATTTAGATTAAATAACATAGCAATATATACAAGGTGTATTAAAACGTGCGGATAATATTTACACCACGCTATTCTACGTTGAAAACAAGCAAAAAACTCTAAAACCATTTTAGTATTAACGCTTTGGTTAAGGAGTTATTAATGCCCAAACTTTGAAATTTTTTTTCCTGAGTATGCAGATATGTATTTGATATTAGGCGAATGTGGCGGTAATTTTTATCGAGCTTCAAATTTATATGCCGAACGTTATGTACACAGGAGACATCATAATGCTCATGTTATTCAAAGACTAGATCAGCGCTTAAGAGAAACAGGAACAATGGAACCTGTGCAGGGAGTTGGTGGAAGACCACGACATATATTACAACCCGAAATAGAAGAGAACATATTACAGGTATTTAAAGACGAACCTCGACAAAGTACCCGTTCTGTAGCTCGAAGACTTGATAATAGCCATACTGCTGTACATCGAGTATTAAGAGAAAATCTCTTACATCCGTTGCACTTCCAGCGAGTCCATGGGTTGCTTCCGGAAGATTATCCGCGACGGATAGAATTTTGCAGATGGTTATTACGGCAACAAGTAGTCAACCCTCATGTCTTGCATCAAACTAATCACCAGTTTAGATTCAACGTCAATGTATGGGCTGGAATTATCGGAAATAATAAATAGGGCCACACATTTTGCCTCGTCGACTAAATGCCGAAAATGTTGTCTATTTTTTAAACAACGATTTTCCGGGATTATTGGAAGAAATACCGTTACTTGTCAGGAGAGACATGCGGCCTCAGTTAGATGGAGCTCCAGCCCACTGGGGGCTTCAAACTAGGGATTGGTTAAACCAAAACTTTCCAGAGCGGTGGATCGGGCGCAATGCTCCGATATCATGGCTCGCAAGAAGTCCCTTTTCTTTGGGGCATTTTAAAATCTCTTGTTTATGAAGTAGAAATTGAAAACGAAGAACAACTTATTGAACGGATAAATAATGCAGTTAGAGAAATAAAAAATCGTAACATGCTGCAAAATCTAATACCAAACATTATTACTCGGTGTATCAAATGTTAGAAGTTGCAGGTGCTCATTTTGAACAGCTATTGTAACTCAAAGAAGGAGTTAAATTTAAATAAAAGGTATTCAATCTAGAGTTGTAAATTATTTGAATAATTTTAGAGGATATCCATGTAAAACATGAACACATACTTAATTTAATTGCAGATTCACAAACATATACGATCAAGGGTAACTAAATGCATGTCTCTTACTTTAAATTATACAGCGTTGCCAAATTAAAAAACCTTTAAGTGCTTATAATTTAAAGACTCTTCGTCTAAGACTAATTTGGTATTAGAATTTTTTGCTTGTTTTTAACGCATAGTTGCCTCATGTAATTATTAGCCTCACGTTTTACACCCTGTACAAGTACAATAACTATGTAGTATTGACTGTTCTGTGCCATTCCTTCTCATCAAATTAATAGAATATGCAACACACACTACAGACACTTGAACTCGGCAACGTTCGAATAGGCGCACGCCACCGTTTCAATTTATGAATAGCCTCATAAACAAGTGGTGCTTGCAATTTTTGGTGATCGCTAGGTTGTCACCCCCAGGGGGGTGAAAGTAGGATTGCAGGGCTTGCAACACGGACGGTTTTAGACCGCTGGATGCCCGTGCGGGGCTGGACATAGTTCCCGCGCAACAAATATTTTATATTTTATTTTATATTCGGTCAATCTCACTCAACTGTATGTTTATGTTCCTTGTCTATGGCTTTTCGGTTCGTATGAATTATCAGTAATCGCGTATTGTGTTTGTGTTCAAAACGTTGATAAAAGGTAAGTTTCTCCAAATATTAATATTACGCTTGTTTATCTTTTCCTTATTTGCAGGATATAGTCACATTTCTGCAGCATACTAATTAATTGAGGATGTAAATACCGCACTTAATTTATAACCTTTTTCTTTTTTAGCAAAGTTTCCGATTAATTGCAATTAACCTTTGTATATTAATCATGAATAGTTATGAAGTTATTCAACAGCTGTTAAATGAAATCATCAAAGAAGAAGAGTCTCTTGTACTGACGATGAACAAGTCCAAAACAAGGGTAATGGCTGTTAGCAGAACGCCAAACCAATGTTGAAATTTACTACACACAAATCAAGGAAGTGAAGAAATTGAAGTATCTGGGGAACATTCGGTAACAAATGATTTTGAAGCCGAAGTCGAAATTCGGTCCCTTATGGAGATGGCCAGAGCAAACTTTCTTAAAAATTTATTAAAGAACTCTACGTCATCACTAGATATTCGATATCTTTTTATAGAAACATACATATATTCAATCCTACTACATGGACTGGACATTAAGAATACGCCCAGTGAGGAATTTGGAAGCATTTGAAATGTTTATCTTCCGAAGATTGATAACAATATCATGGACTGAATGTATGGCCAATGAAAACGTTCTGAGAATGATTGTTAAGAATATAGAACGCTTATGTATCTTCAAAACACGTAAAGCCAGCTACCTTAAACAGATTTACCGAAGACCAAAGTATACCTTCCTCATATTGATTATGGAAGGAAAAATTGAGGGACGAAGAAATCCGGGAAGGAGATGATGTTCTTGGCTCAGGAATGTTAGGCAATAGACCTGCTTTGAAACGCACTCTCTCCTCAGAATACCACAAATAGCATAGAGGAGATTGCCAGAATTGTAGCCCTCTTTCAGTAATGTAGATGGCACTTTAACAAAAAGACGTAACGCTTGCTTTGGATTTATATATTTTCCTAAAATCTGGAAACTTGCAGAAATTATAATGTTTGACAAACCCGCTAAAATTAAATTCTAACCAAGCTTTAGCCTTTTTCGATATTTGTTAAACTGCTGGGGAAGATTATATTAACCTGACTACAAACCTTACTCATAAATTATCAAAATATCACGCCAAAAGTTTATATCGGTTTCAGATTATTCCATTCAACTATGACGAACTGTTGGGAATATCTAACTGGAGTAATAGCGGATTCGAAAATATGTCATACAGTTATAGCATTTTTGATGTCAATCAAGCTTCGCCTGCGGTGAAGGTTTTGTGAGTAAGGTGTGCCCTACTCACAGTCAAACATGCTCAAAGAAATTACAACTCACTTCGGAACAGGACAAAATCGATGAAGAGTAAGCAAATGCTAAGATTAGCCAGGTGGAATATTGGCCCCTGGAATAATAAAGAATAGGAAATAATAACTGAATTGGAGAACCATGACATTTATAGTTGCATAATTCGGTTAACTAAACGAAACGGTAAAGGACAGTAAGCACTGGGGAAGAATTCGCAGTTGGTTAGTTAGCCTAGTTTACACTTCAACTCTGTGGTCTTTTGTGTGACCCTGATCCTTTTATAATAAACATGTGCCCTTAATGGGTTCCCAGATGCTTTTTACGAGGTTTTCGTGTGTGGATGATTCACGGAGTATTCCCCCGAATAGTTGACTTTAGTTCCTATAGATACACTGTTTTCATTTGGTCTTACGCCATATATTCCTGCTCCTGTGTCTTCTACTGTGCAGGATCCATCTCTTTACGAGACTAGCTCCCTTGATAGATATGGTGGGGTTCCTTGGGCCTAGTTATTGCGGTCATATCTCACAGTGAATGATTTGTCAGAAGAATACTCTGGAAGGACATAGTCGGTTCCCAGTTGAAGAATGGGATCACTTCCTACCACTTTTTGTATTCGTTTGTGTGCCAGTTACCGGTGAATTTCATTCTTGGTGCTCCTATTCAGGCTTCCTTTTTATGAATATATTTAAAGATTAGTCCAAGCCCTTCCTGTGAAACCCCAGTCAATTAGGATTTTTATTGTTCTGTATCTCCACACAGTGTCATACTCTTTTTCTAAATCGAGAAATATAGCTATAAGGTTTTCTTTCTTTACGAATGCGTTTTTTACTTTTTTTTCCAGCATACACATATGGTCAAGCGTCGAGCGTTTTTCCGAAATCCACTTTGAAGTGCAGAGATTTTATTTGTGTTTTCTAGCTGCCATGTTAGTCTTCAGTTTACCATAGTTTCTAGGATTTTGCACACAGTATTTGTAAGAGATATTGGACGATAGCTTGGTGGTAATGTTTTGTCTTTTGATGGTTTAAGGATTGGTATAACTATAGATTTTTTCCATAAGGTTGGGAAAACATTTCTTGACCAGATATGGTTGTAAAATTCTAGAAGTATCGATTTCGAACTACGGGGTAGGTGTTTCAGCATTTCATAGTGGATAGTGTCTGGTCTTGGACCATGAGGATTTTGTGATGGACAGAGTATATTCCAATTCTCTGAGACTGAATCGATCATTGTATACCTCATTGTTTAAGTGTGGTATCTTTTCTAGCAGGTTGCTTTCTGTTTCAGTCTTGATGTCAATAAAGATTTTATTGTAATTTCCGGAAGAGGACGTTTGTGCAAAAGTATTGCTGAGAATGTCAGCGATTTTTGATTCAGGAGATATCAGTGTTCCATTAACTTTTAGCGCTGTAATGTTGAAGTTTGTTTTCCTTCCTTTAATTCCTCTAATTTTATCCCATACCTGTTTGCTTGAGGTAGTTGAATTGACAGATTTTACGTAATCTTCCCAAGATTTTTGTTTACTATTTTTAATTGTTCTTCTGACTATTGCCCGGGCTTTCTTGAACTTTTCTCAAGTATTTGTTGAATGCTGTATTTTTCTTTTTAATTGTTTCTCTGCAATCAGGGTTCCACCATGGTACTTTATATTTTGAGTGTAGATTAACTTGCTTTATGGGTATTGCTGTATTGGCTGCGCTGGGTTGCGGTGAACTCATCGCAATGAGAATCATCGCCGGTGAATTTATCGCAGAAAACCCATCACGAAGTAAAATCATCGCGATCATATTCATCGCAAGGTAATTTCATCGCACTGGAAATCGCCGCTGACAAACTCATCGCAATGTATTATTTTGTGTTTACCTTTTTAATTATCTTTTGTATATTTTAGTCAGGTTTGCCCTCCTCGTGGTAAGATTTTCTCATTGACTTAATTGTACATTATTGACTATTTACAGAGGAGCTAATACAGATGAAAAATACACACAAATAAATAATAATTAATTATATTTTTTACGTATTTATTATTTCTTATCCACACAACACGAAAATAAAGCATGCATGATTTTATTATATAAATTTAAATGATACATACATATCTTGTACATATTATTTATTATTAATTATATTTTTTATGTATTTATTATTGCATAAAAATACAACACGAAAATAAAACATGTATAAACATTACAACATAAATTTAAATTTCTATTGCAGGAAAGAACCTACATAAAAAATAGCATTACAAACAATTACTAAAGAGAAATATTATGTATACTAGATTTACATTTGTAGGTTAAAATTATGCGAAATACCTCTCAAATAATCTAAAATGTTTCGTTCGTTATAAGACTGTACAACATTTGTAATTCGTACTGCTGTATCACGGTACACTTTTTTACTTGATGGTGCATTGTGGCCGGAAATATATTGTTCTATTTTCAACTCATTTAAAACCTGTTCTTTTTTAAGAACTTCGATAAACTTCCAGATGGTTGGATGGTGGCAATTTATCAATTCGCTAAACCCGCGATGCCAAGCTTCTACGGAATTGTTAGTCCTTGGCAAGCCATCCCTTACCGAATCGTAACAATTCCATAAACTTATTTCGAATCGGGGACGTCGCCTATTTCTGCGTCCAGGGCGCCCTATCCAGTTATCTTCCCAATAATCCACAATCGGCTGGATTTCAGGTTTAAGGTCGTTTTCGGCATCTTCTTCGTCTGTTTTGTAATATGGTGAATCACAAAGAGTTTCGAAGGATTTAACTACCTGATCTTCTGGTACGTATGCTAACGCAGCCAATTGACGAATCTGTATGGCAAACTCTTCATCTGTTTCGTATTTTTTCTGAAGTCCAGAAAATTGTATTCTCCTAAACAGACACTGATTTAGATGAAAAAAGCATCCTCTTTGAGTAGCATCAGGAAAGCTTTTATGGAAACTGTTGAGGGGTGCACGTTCAAAATCAGTCATTATGGTAACAGGTTGAAGCTGAGGATTATATTCCTTGAGTTTACTCAAAATCATGTCATAGCTGTCTTCTGTTTTATCGGACATAAGCACGTAAACTAGTGGAATTACACTGTTATATACCACGGCATGAATTGTATACACTTGTTTAAATAACGGTGGTGTAATTTTAAAAGTTCCATCCGCAAACCAATTAGGACTGCCAGCTAACAACTGCAAATTCATTTCGGTTTTGAAAATCAGCATGCGTTCGTTGACATTTCCGTTATCGTAAAAAAGAAATTTTTCTCCATTTGATGTTTTGGTGTATTCCTCTGGAATTTGAAGTTCAGCTAAAGATGTTGGATTAAGACGAGGTAAATTCTTTTGCTGCCTTGTGTAGCGAATTGTTCTTTTCATAGTGTCAACTGGAGGAAGTTGGCCACTTACTGCTGCAGAAATGTCCGTACTTACTGACGCAATTATTGCTGTTGGTTTTTCTTGAGTTGTTAGTGACAGATCTTTAATTTCTCCCATAATCTTCTTGGCCTCCGTTTTTGCTTTATCCGGAACGTGGTTGTGTTCACCGAAAAGGACTGCTCTATCTCTTAGGGTGTGCACCCTGGCTCTACATTTGAAGCTGTGGTACTGGACACATTTCCATATTGTCTTTTCTGATGTTTCACGTTCACTACTATATAAATATCCACCATGATTTAAGAGATTTTTACCTCTTTGGCTTTTAACGAAATCAAGAACCATGTTTACTAAACAAGTTCAAAGTTGCACAAGCGATGAAACTTAACTGAAAATATTTCACAAATTCAATGCCTTAAATACTTACCCTAACAAATAATAGATTTGTAAGTTACTTTAGAATACAGTTAACGCAGGGATTATGCAGATAACGTATAATTAAGCATACGAAATATCGCTCTGTGGAAAAGTAACTTAAAGGCTTCTTTCTGTAAGTTACCTCAAATTGAATTGCAATAACATTATTCCCCAAATACTTTTCGAGAAAAACACAATATAGTAGTAGAGTTATCTCACTTTGAAGAACTAATTTTTGAATTATTGAGTTAATTATTTAGATCGCTGAATAACCCAAACATCAATACTTTACATTTAAATTCTAAAATTTGGAATCTACCCTTAATTAAAAAATCAAAGTTTGAATTCACATTTAGGTAAATACAAATTACTGTATAAAATCTTACTTTTATCAAATAAACATCATGTATGAACACTACTATTATAACTAATTATGTACATTTTTACTTTATTTTAATTTAATTTTTTTTGTTTTAATTCGTTTTCTTTATTTTATTCAAATTTTATTTTAGAAGTGTTCGATGATTTGGTTTGCGATGTATTTGTTAAACGATGGTATTGTTTGCGATGATTTCTATGGCGACAAGTTTACGGCGCAATGAATTCGCCGGCGACGAGTTTTCCGGCGATGAATTGTTAGCGATAAAATTGCCGGATCCCCTTTCTGTCCAAACAAATATTAAAGCTTCCCTAATTTGGAGAATGTTACGTGAGAAGCAATTGTACCCATACCACATCCAAAGGGTACAAGCTCTTATTGTGCCTGATTATGCTACACGTCTAGTGTTTTGCCGATGGACACTAACAAGAGATGCGGAAAACGCAAACTTTGTTCATGAAGTCTTATTTACTGAAGAAGTTAGTTTCACAAGAAAATGCATTTGTAATTTCCCCAACAGCCATACAGTCGAACTTCTCTAACTCCAAGCTCTATTATTAATTAAAAAAAAATCGAGTTATAGAAAATTCGAGTTATAGAAATACAACAAAAAAGTGGGAAATCAGTTTTACATGCATTTATTCTTAATTACAGATTATATCGCGTGGCCACGAAAGTATTGCCTACGGAATAACTCGGTTGTTACGAAACCTAAACGTTTGAAATTTTGAGCTAGAAGTTGACATAAATGACACACAAATACCACTTCCGGTCTAACCGGAAGTTATACCAACTTTCTTATTTTAAATGGCAACATAAAGTTTTTATAAGGTTATAATATTAAGATTCAAATTTTCTATCTAATGATGTATTACAACTTAATATTTGTTTGGACAGTAACTTGAAAATCAGGTTTTTTTTAAATTCTCTTAGTTTGCCATGGAACGATAATGGGGGCGAAGAATCGAAAAGTAGGCTATGGAATAGTTACAATACTTATAAAGAGTTATTAGTAATGTGCAACAGTATTCCCAGTTATTAGCATTACTACGTGACATAAAAAATAATAATATTAAAAACCCAAAATATTAAACACCCTGTAATTTGAAAATGTTAAATAGAAACCATATTGTTTCTTCGCATTTTACGGTAGACGCTTTATTTAACATTACATTCCTGTTGATACATTATACATTTTCAACACTATACTATTTACTATACTAGACTTATTTTTACAAAACAACAATTTAATATGAAAAAATTACAAATCGTTGATAACGTAAAATTTAAACAGCAAAATGTCAGATAATATATTCGAAATGCATACCCTCAGTTTGTATGCATTTGTTAGCGCGGATAATATTTTCTTGTGACACATTTCTTAACATTTCAGGCGTAATTTGTTGAAAAGCTAACCTTATTCTGTTTTCTAAATCCTGAAGTGTTGTAGGTTGTCTAGCGTAAACTTTGTTCTTCAGAAACCCCCATAAGAAAAAAT
>JABXWE010019546.1:0-19671 GCA_014611495.1 Limonius californicus | reverse complement strand
ATTAATATTGAGTTGACGCTCTAGTTGCTCTTCTGGAAGTACTGTTAAAAATGATAAATTTCGTAAATACTACATTTGACAACAGTGCAAGGCCATGGTATTGTGATGAAAAGTAGAAAATTTGTTTTTCGACATTTGTCAAAATGCTTCGTGTAATGTCGGCCTACTAATTAAATTCTCCATAAATGCAAAGACATCGTCAACGTTGCCAAGTATAATATTCTTTAAGTGTCTCGTGTGAGGAAACTAAGCACTATAGGAAGTTCATGTTAGTGTTTTTGAGGACTGTATTTCTTACAGAAGAGTGCTACCTGAAGCTTTTAAGGTATTTAAAGGACACCCTGTATACAGAAATACAAGAAAAATTTTTGTTCAAAACGTTTCAATCCAACCGTTTTCAATTTTTAATAAAAAATCTAATTGTTATAAAATGTTATTTGTAAAAAATAATATATTTGTAAACATTTTAGTTACTGACTGTTCTGTTAAATTATATGTAATACCAAAGAATATAGATATGGATAGGGATCTATCTATATTCTTTGGTAATACCGTTGATTGAAATATTTCAATCAACGGTAATACTTTGGACAAGTACGGAAACTGCATAGGCAACCCATAACTCCTAAATTTCGTAGTATTCTTTAAATCAAATTTGATATTTCTCTGTTTCAGAGTAAACCCTATCATAGTTTTCGAAAAATAGTTTTTGTTAACTAGAATCCACATGTTCATTTTTCCGCTCAACTTTGTACCCCTAAACTTGTTGGTGCAGTTCAAATTGCACTCCTGATTACAGGACCACAATATTATTGGCACTACAACGAGCATAGCTGAAAGATTTCATTGTTGTGTAGAGTAGACCCGACGGTAAATTCATCTTTATATTTAAAAATATAGAGAAAATTTCTTTGTCCTGTGGTTCTAAAACAATTGTAAATCAGTAGAATCTGTACCATGGGTACCTAATACTTTGCTGAGTACGCTAGCAATAGAAAACAGTACAGTACAGGTTCGCTCTAGAAAGAAATGTTTCTGTAGCTCTGATCGTTCATCTCTTGGCATACCCTCGGGGGTACACTTACTCCTGGTTGAATACCACTGATCTAACTTATTGGTTATAAATCATTTACACATTGCAGAATTGAATGAAATATTTCTAGGTATTGTTAATTTTTCTATCTAGTTATGTTTTCAGAATTATTTAATGTTATAACGATTATAAGCTAGTCTATTAATGAAGTTCAAAAAACTTTTATTATTAAACGTGCCATTTAAACTGATAAGGTTTACGGCAATTTTGATCGATTGATCAAGATGCTAGTCTAATCCGTGCTTAAATTATTTCAATTATTGAGCTAATAATATTTTTTAATGCAAACCAACTCACTTAACGCGAGCTCGATTATAATTAATTCCAGAATAATGTTAGGCCTATGGCTGTAACTGATAAAGAGCCCTTTGTCCTTATCGCCGGGATCGCCAGAGAAACAACTACCCTCATAGAAAATGATTGGATTTATTCATTTGTACGTTCTACAAGACTATAACAACTTATCCTAAAATATTATTCTAAACTACTTACAATAATACAATCAGGTGCAACGCCACTGCTACGTTGGTTACTGGCAATACTCTCATCTATCAATCACCCACTGCCAATTGCCAACTATTTACTATTCACTATTCGCTAATTCAATCTTAAATGTCCTTTTATAAATTCCCTTTTGCACCCATAAGCAATGACCTGCTTATTACTCAATTTCCCTTATCAAGCGTATTACTTATTCCACATTGCCTAATTTAATAGTCTAATGTATGAATTTGCTGAGTAAAATGACATCACTACTTGCAACATAAATGTGTATGCAAGTAACTGAACTCACATTACAAAGCTATGAAGCAATAATAATTTAATTTAGAATTTTGGAAATTGGGTTCGTAACAATATCACAAACTTTTACCAGAAATATTTGAATTTGTATTGTTTACTGTATTGAATTTCCTGCTTACATCATTGGCTCATCCTGGAAATAACGATGAAAATTTAAGTGTTTTTAGCATTTCTAGCTTCTGTAACTAGGAAAATGTTTACTTCTCAACAAACTTTACTTAAAATCATCCGTTATGTGACAAAATTTCGTTCTAGAGAAATTTCGTTATATAGACATAACGCCTTCTTTACTTATCTAGCCTACAATGGCATATACGTAAAAATAATACTTAATTTTAATTCCTATTAGAGCTACTAGTTAGATAAATTTAAGAAACCCTTTTAAACGGTTTGCACGTTTTTAAAAACGTGTCAGCCGCTGTACAGCATTCATTGAATAAAATGATTTTATTTTTAAATGCGGCTTCATTGAAGATGGGTAAATTTAAGCTAGTACTCCTGTTAAGAAAACACCCTTAGGATTCGTAATAAATACATTACATTACAAGTTTGACTGTAAGGCCTGTCTGATACGGCACAGAATTTTGTACAACATTTTGTTCAAAACTTTGGTCAAAGTGTTTTTTACACAGTTCTGTGCCGTTCATGCAGCAAAATTTTGTTCAACATTTTGTACAAAATTCTGTGGCTAGTGCTCTAAAGTCTACAGAATTTTGTTCAGGAACAACGTCAAATCGATGCGCAAACAAATAAATCTTATTTATATGCATTCTTGTATGTATTTGTTTAATTTTTATAGCAGATGGTAGTTACTTTAAGACTTAGAACTTTGTTAGGTAGTGCGAATGTGTTCTTATTAGTAGTAGTTTTAAGTTTTAATACCTACTGTAAATAAGCGTTTACCAGATATAACGAATGTTGTAAATATTTGCAGCCTCGTTATAACCTACTTGGGTTGTATTTAAAAAATTTTGTAAGTACAGTGCACGCCGATTATTTTAATCTGGGATAATGTTATCAGTTGGATATTGTTATCACTTTCGCGAAGAATTGTTTTGTTTGTATCTTCAAGCTGGAGAGGCACCGGACCTCTCTCTCTCTCTCGCAAGTTAGCCTGCAGACTGGTTGGCAGCAGCTAACTCAGTGCTACTTTAACCCTTTGCAGTGGGCGGTGAGAAAAAGGGACGTGAGCTTAGCTTAGCAGCAGTGTGATACGTTGTCGAAAATAAGCCAGCAGAATGTACCAGCACTATTAAACATTTTGCAACAAGTTTGTTGCAATGGCAATATCAGCTAATATAAGCAGTGGCGTCGCTAACGAGATTATGGTTTATATCTTACGAAGTGTTACATGTGTTTAACTAAATGATTGCGTATTATCTACTTGGTATTATACAACGTGTTTCTATAATAGTTAATCAACGTTTGAGAGCATATAAAACAAGAAAAATAAAGACGAAAATCATCAATAAAATTTTTTGAAAAAGTGTGGACTGAGGGAGATACAGCCCCTTAACTGTCAGCTTCTAAAGATGATTTTAATTTAATATCTCGGAAACCACAAGTGATAAAATGGTAAAATTTGGTATAGATAATATCTTTGTTAATTTAATCTGTCAATAATTACAACATTTATATTCATGGCCAATTCCTTTTTTTGTTTTTGTTTTTACTGAATTAAAAAATTTAACTGATTATTAGATTTAAATAGAATTTACTCTAAAACGGTGCGGTTTATCGAAGTTTATGAAGAGTACCTTTTTTTCTTAAAATACCTTGATTTATCATAATTTTTAATAAAAACATTTAAAAAATTACTTAGAACAAAGTTAGAGGTAAATTAACCCTTCGCACTGCTCGCTAGAGACACCCCTGGATAAGTTATTTAAATTATTTTAATTTTATTTGATAAAATATGACAAAGATATTATCTATACCAAATTTTATCATTTTATCACTTATGGTTTCCGAGATATTAAATTAAAATCATCTTTAGAAGCTGACAGTTAAGGGCCTGTATCTCCCTTAGTATACACTTTTTCAAAAAATTTTATTGATGATTTTCGTCTTTATTTTTCTTGTTTTATATGCTCTTAAACGTTGATTAACTATTATAGAAACACCATGTATATGGTTTACAAGCATTGGGACCTATTATGGTTGTTATACAAGATTGGTGTGTCTATGTAAGTAGTTGTTGGAAACAATAGCGTAGTGAATATAAGTAACTATATTAGTAGATAATGTGTTTCGCATGATTAATCATTATTTACCTAGCAATCATTCGGGAGGTAGTCAGTCGGCAGAGGTTGCATCAAAAATGTGCCTCGAATTATTATTATTATTATTATGAATGCAACATGCATGCCGGGAGGGTATCGACTGACTTTTACGTGGGGATGTGGACACTAATGATCCTCTCCCCTATAGCTATATTAGTAGATAATGTGTTTCGCATGATTAATCATTATTTACTTAGCAATCATTCGGGAGGTAGTCAGTCGGCAGAGGTTGCATCGAAAATGTGCCTCGAATTATTATTATTATTATGAATGCAACATACATGCCAGGAGGCTATCGACTGACTTTTACGTGGGGGTGTGGACACTAATGATACTCTCCCCTTCGCATGTGGAACTGAACCTCTCTCCCCCCCCTGACTCCTGTGAATAACAGAGAGACTGGCTATGGAGTTAGTCCATAATCTGGATCCCTCTGGAGGATTGGTGCACCAGAAGATATGCATAATGATCGTAATTACTCTACGATTATGAACGACTGCGGCCACAGCAGTTAGCCGGCAGTTGAACATCCGTACCCTGTTCGAGTCCCAATTTAGGGGCAAGGGGCTGGAGGACCCCCGGTGAGTACAACTGCCCAATATTTATTGACAGATCAGTAAGTCCATGTTTTATTATCTGTTGCATGTCACCTGCCTGTCGCCTCCATTGAGTCTGATCGCATCCGCTGTTTCTTTACCCAGGAACAGCATAAATGAAATGCAGAAGCCCTGCAACCGTATTTAAATTTAAAATTCAATAGTTTTAATTCGCCCTCCCCCCGTAAGGTCGACCCTAACAGAGCAATTAAATAAAAATTGGTTTGTTTCAGGGTAAACAGGCGAAGGCTAAAATTTTCTAAAAATTGTAGCCCCCTTAATTTTCAATCCAAACATTTGGCAAAAATCATTGCATAAGCTTTAGTAGAGATACTTATTAGCTTTCTGTGAAGAAACTCTACTAAATTTTTTTTTCAAAAACGGGCTTTACTAATAAATTGGTAATAGACCACTAGATATCCAAATCGGACTACCTGTTTTGGAGATCATATCATACGTGAATACGCATTGGGAGGTTATCTATTATCTCGTTCATTATAATATTAAATAAGAATGGACACAACGAATCCCCTTGTCTGGTGCCTGTAGTAACTTCAATTTCTTCCGTTGTTTCGCCCTTAACTTTAATACTAGTTTTACAGTTTGTGTTTAGATTTTCAATTATTGTAATCTTTATTAAAATTCGCCAAAGTATCTTTCCACCAATTCACTAAAATGTAAATAACTGTTGTTCGATTTTGATAAAATTTATTGTTTTAGAAAGCTTACAGTCCAAACTTAATTTTTGGCAACTACACAATTGACTGTGAAAAGTGGTTGAAATCTGAACCAGAAGTGAAAAATGTGGTTTAATAATTTGTAAATTTGGATATATCTTTTTGCAACTTCTAAACTAGTATTCAGTTTTTCAAAAAAAAGGCAAATACAATATTATTCGAAAATTTATTATCTAAAGAATTATTTAACTAATTTACGAATTTGTACACCAAAATTTATACTTCTGGGTCAGATTTTATCCACGCAATTGTACATTTTTCTTAAAGCTTGGACTGTTGGCTTTCCAAAACAAGGAAGTTTATCAAAATTAGACAGTAAACAAATAAATTATTTATATTTGAGTGAATTGTTGTAACGAAACCTCGGCAACGGTATATTCCCGTAACGGTGCCAAATTTTAAAAAATATTAGTAGGTAATTTAGATATTAAATAACCTCAGCTATAAGTGGTTTAAGTTTTTCGCATACGTTTAGAATTACCCTTTACAAATCAATATTTAAATAACTTGCGGAAAACAGATATATACTCAGTGACATGGAAATCGCAACACCAAGAGGGGGTAGGAATTTTTTGACCAAACTTGGCAGAAACGTTTAACTACTAAAAGGTAGCAATTGATTAAAATTTTAAAGAAAAAGAGCAAAATATAAACATAATTTTTATTAATAATGGGTTGGTCCCCCCATACTGGTCACACTCCCCCACTCTTCGTGGCATCGATTCTATGAGATGATCAATTTCCTCTTGAGGTATTGTGTCTCAAGCAACCTGTAATTTCTGCTGTAGAGCTTACAGCGTATGTGGAGGATGTAGCAAGTTCCTCGGTCTTCTCCCCATAATGTCACAAACATGCTCGATGGGCGAAAGATCGGGAGATCGGGGTGGCCATGTCAAGAGATTGACATTATCCTCTGCAAATCGGTCTATAGAACGTCTTGCAATATAGGGACGGGCATTATCCTGCTGGAAAAGTGGATCTTCAACGGCTGAAGAAATGGAAGAATATGGGGTTCTACCACCTCATCCGCATATCGCTGGGCGTTCATATTGCCTCGGATGAATAACAAACGGGACCTACTCCCATAAGTTATAGCACCCCATACCATAACCTCCAGAGTTTGGTGCACATGCCTCGCAACAGAAAATTCAACATTGCGACGTTCCTCGTACCTATTCGTCTGACCCTCATACGCCCATCATGCATCCCCAAACAAAATCGGGATTCATCACTGAACACCACCCTATGCCACTCTAGGTTCCAGTGCAGTCGCAACCTACACCATTCCAAACGTTGCTGTCAGTGTTGAGCCGTTAGTGGTAACACAAGGTGTGGCCGATAGTATTGTAAGCCGAAAGCTCTGATCCTGCGGTAAACTGTTCGAAGGGTTACAGGACGATCTTCGTTAGCTAACCATTGATCAGCAATTGATCTGGTACTGGAGAATAGGTTTCTTGTTGCCATAAGTCGAAGATGGCTGTCCTGCACCTCATTTGCTCTTCTTCGCCCTTGGTTCCTCTTCTGCGACGTTCCTGACCCTCCATAGTCCATGCCTGATAGCAGCGCATGATGGTGGATTGGTTCCGGTTAAGGCAATTTGCAATTCCTCTGAACAAAAAACCACCTTCGCGCAAACCAACAATACGACCTCTGTCGAATTCACTTAATTGGCGGTAATTTCCACGTTGGCGTACTCTAGGCATAATTACATCCTCAAAACAATCGATCAAAAGCGAAAACAATGAAGAACTGAATAAAATCTCGAAAAACATACACCTGCTAAAATTGTTAGAAAAAACTGAAAGAACTGTCAGATAAGTCATTATCACGTGATCCATATGAGTGAAATTTTAATTAATTGCTACCTTTTAGTAGTTTCTGCCAAGTTTGGTCAAGTAATTCCTACTCCTTCTTGGTGTTGCGATTTCCATGTCACCGAGTATATTTATGTACACCTAAAGTTGAACGTTTGAGGGGAAAATACTTATAATTTGATAGGCTATAATGTCGAAGCTATTCATATTTCAAGCCTGTGAATTTGTATTTTTACTTGACCGTATATTCTACATTCTACAACATATCTTTGAATTTCATTATAATCGATGAGAAGCTTCAAACATCGGTTGAAGTGTTATTGAATAACCCTAAGTGGTACACATTTATATTATACTGTATATTTGTATAATAGATTAGGCACATATAATATACCTTTACATTATTAGGTATGTTTAGAGAATTCTTAAATCTTTTTACTGTACCGATTAATGTGTGTGATGAAATATTATTTCTGCATAATAATTTCCTCTAATGAATACTCAATTATTCTCACTGACTACACACAGTAATTTTCCATCTCCTAACAAGGAAGTTTATTTATTTCGCAACGTGCATGTTTAGATTGCCACTACCTTATTTTCTTATTTAAATTAATAGATAATGGGCACCCACTTAATACTTTAAAAATGTAAGCACAAGCTATGCAGGTTTTTCAATTGCCATTAATAGTCGCTGTATAATAAATTGTTATAACAATGATTGCATGATAATTTCAAGGCTATAAATGTAAGCAAGGTAGAATTTTGTGTGAAAACATTGCCTCCAAAAGTGGCGGTGATCCTTTTTGTTACGTTAAGACAGATTACCATTATTATACAGGATGTATTAAAACGTGCGGATAATATTTACACCACGCTATTCTATGTTGAAAAACAAGCATAAAACTAATACCATTTTAGTATTAACTCTTTGGTTAAGGAGTTATTAATGCCCAAACTTTAAAATTTTTTTCGACTTTGATTGAGAAATCGATTTAAATAGTATCAACAACACATCGTTCAACAATTAAAATAAGTAATCAAATATAAATTATAACATTTCGGTAATTAGTTTACGTATAATTTAATATTTAAGAATGCAAAATCTTCGCGATTTATAGTTTTGGAAGGCGTTGCAACTATGCATTATAGGCTGGGTTGATTTTTAAAATGTAATAATAAAATATTGATAGCTGGATGTATGACTGACGGATTGATTATTGTCATTTTTGACACTTGAAAAAGTTACTTTTCTAATATTTTCGTAAAACTTCTGCTTCACTCATTATTTATTAGTTATTCGCTGTTATCATTGTTCTAAGTTACTTTGTTCCTTGTTTGTTTCTTCTGTTTTGTGTTTTCGATTTTGAGAAAAATCATGGCATACAGTTTTCCTGAGTACGCAGATAAGTATTTGATATTAGGCGAATGTGGCGGTAATTTTCATCGAGCTTCAAATTTATATGCCGAACGTTATGTACACAGGAGACATCCTAATGCTCATGTTATTCAAAGACTAGATCAGCGCTTAAGAGAAACAGGAAGAATGGAACCTGTGCAGGTAGTTGGTGGAAGACCACGACATGTATTACAACCCAATAACGAAGAGAACACCTTACAGGTATTTGAAGACGAACCTCGACGAAGTACCCGTTCTGTAGCTCGAAAAGTTGATATTAGCCATACTGCTGTACATCTAGTGTTAAGAGAAAATCTCTTACATCCGTTCCACTTCCAACGAGTCCATGGGTTGCTTCCGGAAGATTATCCGCGACGGATAGAGTTTTGCAGATGGTTATTACGGCAACAAGTAGTCAACCCGGCTTTCATTGAAAACATTTAATGGACGGATGAAGCCACATTTACCAGTAACGGAATGTTTATTATGCACAATATGCACCACTGGGCCGATGAAAACCCTCATGTCTTGCATCAAACTAATCACCAGTTTAGATTCAGCGTCAATGTACGGGCTGGAATTATCGGAAATAGACTAATAGGGCCACACATTTTGCCTCGTCGATTAAACGCCGAAAATTTTGTCTATTTTTTAAACAACGATTTTCCGGGATTATTGGAGGAACTACCGTTACTTGTCGGGAGAGACATGTGGCCTCAGTTAGATGGAGCTCCAGCCCACTGGGGGCTTCAAACTAAGGATTGGTTAAACCAAAACTTTCCAGAGCGGTGGATCGGTTGCAATGCTCCGATATCATGGCCCGCAAGAAGTCCCGATCTAAATATCCTAGATTTTTTCTTTTGGGGCATTTTAAAAGTTCTTGTTTATGAAGTAGAAATTGAAACCGAAGAACAACTTATTGAACGGATAAACAATGCAGTTAGAGAAATAAAAAACCGTAATATGCTGCAAAATCTAATACCAAACATTATAACTCGGTGTACCAAATGTTTAGAAGTTGCAGGTGCTCATTTTGAACAGCTATTGTAACCAAAAAAGGAGTTAAATTTTAATAAAACGTATTCTATCTTGAGTTGTAAATTATTTCAATAATTTTAGAGGATATCCATGAAAAACATGAACACATACTTGATTTAATTGCAGATTCACAAACATTTACGATCAAGGGTAACTAAATGCATGTCTTTTAGCTTTAAATTGTACAGCGTTGCAAAATTAAAAAACCTTTTTTTAAAACCGGCCAGAAATTAGTACTTTCCGGTTTATTTTTAGGTCAGAAAATCTCATTTTGTCGGACCGGGCCAGAAAGTTATTGTGAGAGTCCGGTAAAAGCTTTTACCGGACTCATTTTTATTTATCAATTGGTTTCTATAGTAACCGGTATTTTTTTAAACTATAAAATAACTTGACATATTTTGACGTTTAGTTGAAAAGGTGACATAATAATAATAAAATGAAGTTTATGGTACAACAATGCCCGTTTTAAAAAAAATATTGTACGTAACACGTCCCAAAAGTGCTTTTACTGGACTCGCGGGCTTGCAAGACTCGCCTGCGGCTCGCCCTGCAATTTGCCCACTCGTCCAGTAAAAGACCACTTTCGGGACTTGTTACGTAAACTACTATTAAGTGCTTATAATTTAAAGACTTTTTGACCAAATTGGTGATAGAGTTTTCCTTGTTTTTCAACGTATAATTGCGTGGTGTAATTATTATCCGCACGTTTTAATACACCCTGTATATTGAAATTTAATTACAGTGTAATGATAATAGATATATGTAATATTATTTACACTTACCGAAATAGATTTAATATTTTCTTAGCACTTCGCCACTGATTTAGAATACCCACAAAATATTGATTTCAATACACCTTCGTGTTCAATCCTCTTAATTTGTAACTAGCAAGACTTGCAGCAATAATTCTGTTCCAGTTTGGTGTTAGTAGAACACGACCTCGTAGCAAGGTTAAAAATGTCTGCACAATAGAAGGCAACCGTGCGAGTGTCCAAGAAATTCACAAAACTTTTGTTAATTAAATAGAATTATCCGAGAATCCGTAACCGTACTATAATATAGATTAGATAATTTGATTTTCGGATTTAAAATAAAATAGTTTTAATTACGGAGACTTATCATAATTAACACACGTATTAATGCACGTATACTGCGATAACAATGTACGTGCCGCCTGCTATACAAAGATAAGGAATCAAACTGTGTAAATAGTTTTAGCAAATAGCTTTTTAAAATTATTATTGGGGGTGCCTCTTGTTGAGGCGAATAGTGCGAGAAGCACAATATAATAATTATTGCTAGAACATTGAAACAAAGAAAAAGATTAATTAAGGAAAATATTGATGATTTTGTGCGGCTATATTTATCAGATCTAAATAATTTTCTTGACATTTTTCATAATACTTTATATATTAGCTAGAAGATTTTCCACATTTGCCCTTAAGCGACTATTACAATGACTCAAAATAAACGATTTCTATTGTCACTATAATGAAGTTAATAGGGACCTTTCAAAACGTTGTTTGTTTAATTACACTGCTCGACATAATTAACAAAATTAATAATAATTAAAAAAGACAGTTAAAATAGTACGCGCAAATATTTTTCTATTGCAACTGCAACATTTTTAAACAAGAAACAGAACGCTTTTTCCGCCGTTTCATTTGGTTCTGCAAGGTAAAACGTGATCATCGCTGGAGGGTAGTTAAGTGCACGTCATCACGCTTCTGGTAACAGTTGTGATCATTTTATTTGTAATCAAGAATAGAATGCAGATGCAGACGATTTAGTCGTCTTAGTGGAGGAAGATTTATTACTACAGTCAGCATACAAAGGGCCCAGCATGGAGTCATCAGGTATATGGAAGGGAAGGCCTCAATGTCAGCCCTTGCAAGATCACGATAGAACTATTCACATGAAGGAGAATTATAAAAGGTCTTATACCTCTTTACCCCGGCGGAATACCTAAACTATATGGGAGACATTGCAATAGACAAACTAAAAGACCTATTCAACTGTATATACACGTGCGGCATTATCCCAAAAGAATGGTTACGCTCGAGTTTTATAGCGATACCGAAAAAACCTAAAGCTGAAAGATGTGAAGATTTCAGAACATCAGTTTAATGTCACACACTAAAAGTATTCCTGCGAATTATATACTATAGAATTAAAGGCAAATGCGAGGAATATCTAAATTCTAAGTAATTCTCAATTCGGATTCGGATAAGGTTTAGGGACAAGAGAGGCCATGCTTGCTATGGTGGCAATAGTGGAACGGTGCCAAGAAGTTGGCTAAGAAATATATGCTCGCTATGTAGACTATAGAAGGCTTTTGATAAAGTCCAACACGAAAAGTTAATAGCACAACTTCAAAAAGTTGGTCTAGATGGAAAAGATCTAAAAATAATCAGAAACTTATATTGGAATCAGAAAGACACAGTACGAGTAGAAGAAGAAGTAAATAGAGATTGCAATGGGTGTTCATCAAGGATGTGTACTATCTCCCTTACTTTTCAACGTACATTCGAAATGTGTCATACAAAACGCATTAGAGGACCGACCCGAGGGAATTAATATAAACGGAACTATTTTTAATAATATAAGGTATGCGGATGATACCATAATCCTGGCTGACAACGAAATGGACTTGCACATTTTAATGGATAGACCAAACACAGAAAGCAATAACATGGGACTAAGCAAAAAAATTAATAAAACAAAAAGTATGCTATTTAGTAAAACTGCTAATTTAAACATCACTCTAGAACTTAACGGCAAGACAATCGAGAACGTGGACACCTATACATATCTGGGACGAAACATAAACAACAAAATCGATCATTTTCAAGAAGTTAAAAAAAGAATTGAAATTGCTACAGCAAGCTTCTTTAAAATGAAGAATGTTTTGTGCAATTTGAAGCTATTCATAGATTTGATAGTGCGAGTACTAAAATGTTATATATGGGCCACACTATTATATGGTTGCGAAACCTAGACTATAAAACAGGACACTAAACAACGAGTTCAGGCATTCGAGCTATGGTTATATCGAAGAATGCTACGAATCCCATGGACCGCTCAAATGACAAATGAAAAGTAGAAGGAACACGAGGACTAGGAAGAAAGAGGAAATCCTGGTTTAGAATCATCAAAGAATGGACCTACCACAATACATATACAATCTTCGATGACATCCAGGCCAGGCATAGATTTGCTACGATGGTCGCCAACATCACATGATACGGCACTAGAAAAAGATACCTCTTTATCTTGGCGGCAAGGAAATTACTCTGTCGGGGGAGGTAAAATACCTGGGAGTTACTTTAAACTCCCACTTACTTGGAACCAGCACATAAAGAAAATTTTCCCGAAAGGGGAAACTAAACTACACCAGCGGTAATCCGACGGACCTACAACAAAACAAGGGGCTTAAGACAAGCATAGTGCATTGAATAAACACCAGAGTGGTCAGACCAGGTATTACATACGCAGCCCTGGTGTGCTGGCCCAAGATCAAGCAGGAAACCACTAAATTTAAACTAGATTCAAAGCCTTGCCTGCCTAAGCGTCACGAAGGTCATTAAAACAACGCCCACCGCTGCAATAGAGACTCTTCTAAACCTTCCCCCTCTCCACATTCTGATTAAGGGACAGGCCCTGTATAACACCAACAGACCTCGTAGCCACACTCTTCGAGGTAATAATTAGGAATCGAACAGAGTGGAAAGAACCCTGGCAGAATCTTCCGCCTGGTAGTCTATTTTGATACACGGACAGTTCTAAAACCGAGATGGCTGCTGGTGCAGGATTGTATGGGGCAAGGCCAAGTGTGAAGTTTAGCTTCTCACTTCGAAAATATGCCTCAGTAATTCAAACAAAGATATACGCGAGAAAATAATATATGTGTATATATATATATATATATATATATATCCAACAGCCAGACGGGTCTGAAAGCTCTCGTGAGTTCAAAAAACACATCTAAACTGGTCTGGGAATGTTTCGAAAAACTAAATGACATACCAAGGGACCTCGGTGGGCTAGCGCAGCAACGCGTTGCCACTCGAGGTCGAATTGCGCTCGTTCCGCTGTGGTTTCGAATCTCAGCTGGAGCGACCGCATTTCAGTCAGTTAAGTTTAGGGTGCATGCTGCATGAATGGTTAGTGTGTAAGGGACGCCCGCACCCCCCTGAAGTAATGCGAAAGCGGTTCCGGGGAGGAACGGTAGTATGAATGAATGAGAAAAAAAATGACATACCAGGGCAGAACATAATGAGACTGCTCTGGGTTCCAGGTCATTGCGGAATCGCAGTCAATAAAAAAGCCAATGAATTCGCAGGACAGGGGTCAAACGGGCCCTACTACTGTCCAGAACTTGCCCTGGAAGTAGATGTGGATCTGCGAGCTACATAGAACTGACTGGATCAACAAGTCAGGATTATAGCATAGCAAGGCGTTTATTAAAGGACCATGCACCAACTAAACTGCCTGTACTAAGAAGGGTACAACTCAAGATGGTCAGGGGTTTCCTAACAGGACACATGACTGTTACACTTATGGAGGATCAAGAAATTTAGCGGAGACGTTACATGCAGATTCTGCAATGAGGAACCAGAAACGGCAATGCACATTTTGTGCAGTTGCAATGCGCTGGCAAGAAAATGACAACACACATTCGGACTCTCTCATGTAGAGCTGAAGATTTCAGCACACATACACACACACAGTGAAAGATCTGTATTTCCTGGTACAGCGAACGAAGGTCACTGATTAGGTGTGATAACTAATCAGAGTGAGAACAATTAATCCATTTAGACTGCAGTGCCTACGGAACTACAGTGGACGGTTCCAGAGAAAAGAACAAAGAATAGAACAGCATCACGATCTGTTTGAATTAGAGCCTTGAAAGGACCATAGGTCAATTGGAAGTTTCTTGACTTTTGAATAGCTTTTTGGAAACTGGAGATGTTGGGCGAAGATAAAGACAAGGTCGGCCAACATCAATATCACCAATATATTGTTACCTCCGTAGAAATCGCTCAAGTGTTTAGGGTAAGCCAAAGTGTCGACTTTAAAAGCGCTTTTTGGAAACTGGAACGTTCGACGAAGACAAGGACAAGGTCGGCCAGCATCAATAACACCAAGAAATGATCGCCTCTTGTAAAAAGAAATCAAACTCTTAAAGCATCCCAGCTTCGACGTGACCTTGGTGCTGCTAGCGGAAGACCGCTGTCAACACTAACAGTACAGTTTACAGTTTACATTCCACTTACTGTAAGTCATAAAATATCCCGCAGAATATGGGTAGATGGGCATAGGAATTGGAGTGTAAGACTAGGGACTAGGGTTTTTTAGGACTCAAAGTTTACTTTGCAACCAGATAATAGGCGTTAGTTAATTTGACGTGAACTCGGAACACGAAATAATCCACAATTTGGCGAGAAATGGCCGCAATATGGAGGTGCGGTATTGTGATTGTATGGAACGGAATAAGTACTGGCAGGCATTCAAATCTTTATTTCATTCAGAATAGCTTTCTCACTAGCATCTGGGTGAGATTCTGCGACCCACTGATCTTCCGTACACAGTAGCAGCGGGGGAACAGTGCATGTTTATGGATGATAAGGCTCGTCCACATCGAGCAAACATCATAAATTGCTGGATTGATGAAATGGGAATCGATCAAATGGACTGACCAGCAAAATCCCTTGAAGGTAACCCATGGAACATGCACGGGAACATTAGGAAGACGTGTTGCTGCTCTAAATATGCCACCACGTACAATTCCGGACCTTTAAATTATTCTCAGAGTGAAATGGGATAAGATTCCACAAGAACTCTGATAATTTGACTTCATCCATGCGAACAAGGTGTCAAACCTGTTTATCCGTTCTTGGAGATCATACTCATTGTTAACTTCAGGTTTTTGATATAGAATAATAAATTGCAAAGATTAAAGATTTCTCTACTTATTTATAGCTACTTTACAATTTATATCTTATAGCGATCGCGTTAAAGCTTGCACAAACAAGTTTAAATATAAATATAAAAAGCGTTCGATTTGGTGTTAAAAAATGTTGCAGTTGAAATATAAAAGTATTTGCAGGTGTTATTCTAACTCCCTGTTTTTAGTATTATTAGTGTTCTTAAATATCCGCAAATTGTTTTAAGTAGTGTAGTATGCAACACCTCCAAGTTTAAAAAATAAAACGCATCACTTACAAAAACTAATGATAAGCAACACGTTTATTTTATGGTATATTATACGAATTGTCTCTTATATTGGCTTCAGTTCGCTTATCATTATTCAGATAAAAGGTTAAGTTTAATTTAGAATTGCCTGGTCTGTTTAATATTATCTAAATACAATAATTGCACAATCACCGGATATGCCATTGAAACTATAATGCGAGTATTTTAGGGAGGATTTATTCTTATTTTCTAATTTTCCACCCTAACTTAAAATTACTGGGCGAAATTAGAGATAAGTATATTCCAGAAAAGTACTTTTTATTTTGTTGTAAAATTATTGAAAGAAATATTAATGATGCAATACCTTGGAAAGGTAATTTCTCTAATGACTCTAGTGTAGATCGCAATAGGATTTTGTCGAAGTATTCCTAGCACAGGTAAAATAAAAGAATACTTAAACGGAATTGTTCTGCTCCTATATTACGTGTATCTCTATATTAATTTCGTATCCCTTGTACCTGTCTAAACTCTGTTCTATTTGCATCCGTATTTGTATGTATTAGACAAATACTGTGACAAATTATTAATAAAAAAAGCATTTATGTATTTAGTTAGCAATTATGTACATTTACAAGGTATATCTCCCCACAGCTCAATTATTGGACAATAAAATATTAATTATTAGTGAAATAATTAACAGTACTTAACGATTTAGAATGAAACTTACTTAAGTAAATTGGAAAATACCGCTCACACTGATCTCATTGTTATGGCAGTTGGTTCTGGAACGCTCGGTCCGTATAAATACTAAAGAATAACAAATATAGGTAGTTCAAAGACCATTCCAATTTAAATGTTATCCTTCATTGCAAAACTGTTTAGTGGTAAGTTATAACACCACGAAAATTGCTGTGCATCTTATTTTCACACACCATTCAGCACATTTATATATTAACACTTCTAAGGATATTTTGTCTTTTAAAATATGCAACCATCCTCTAAAAAATTAAATTTCTGCAACTGTTAGTTTTCATATCATTTTTGGTATAATTACGATGAAGCCATTGCCATGGACAATTTATTCTATAAAATACCCTCTCCTAAAAAATGAAGACTTGTGAATTCCTACTACAGTATAGCAATACACAGGATGTTCCATTCAAATAACAAATAAAGAAGGCCATCACAGAAATACACAAATAGAAAAAAAAACAGAATGTTACATACACAACAGAATGTAAGAATAAAGCAATCCAAGAGGTGCTTTATTATAAAGAGGCAAAAATACAATAAGTATAGAGCGTTTAATTACTCAACGAAATAGCATATTCATTGTTTTTATAGAATTAGCAAACTAGACGTAGAGCATAACCCATAAGTACAGTTGTACACAGTGTAATCATTTTATCTTGTAACAAGTAGGTAGGCTGCACCTTTCGCAAATGCATAAAATCCATAGTTACGGTTTCTTTTAACCTAAACAAAATATTTTTTATATTAAGACTTTTGGACAGCCAAATGTCAACTTTTGATTTGTCAAAACTTAATAAACATCTATACAACGTTATTGATTTGTATAGATTCTTGTTGTCATAACAATCAGTTTCAATGTATTTTAATATAAATAAAAACGGATATGATGTAGATTTTTGGAGAACGCAGAGGGGCGGCGGACTTAGCGGTACGACGACGACGATATTCACAAAGACACTCGCATAGACCGCTTCTATTACACAATGCCTTTAGGCGTTTGGAAATAAATTTACGACAATATGGACAGTTTTCCAAACCAAAGGTGAGACAACTGTAGAAGCTGAAAAGGCAGTCATCGAACAAGTAACTGGTAATCCTCGTATAAGCCAACGTGCAGTTGCAAGAACTGTAGGCTTTAGCCAAAGTTCAGTATTTAACATTTTAAAAGCAAACCAGTTTCATCCTTACCACGCATTAGTGAAACATCTTACTGAAGATGATTACCCTCGTCGAGTGAACTTGTGCCAATTATTAAGAAACGAAATACTACTGAACCACTAAGTTTAAGAAACATTCTATTTTCTGACGAAGCGACGTTTAATAACAATGGCTGTGTAAATAGACACAAGTGCCATTTGTATTTACAAGATAACTCACATTGGATTCGGCAAGCACGCGTTCAAAGAAATTTTACTGTAAATGTTAGGTGTGGTATCGTTGATAATTTTATCGTTGGTCCCTACTTCTTTGAGGGCAGTTTAAATAGGGAAATGTATTTATATTTTTTACAAAATGGTTTCCCTCAACTTTTAGAAACCGTTCCTCTTTACGTTAGCCAGTGTATGTTGTTTCAAAATGACGGAGCATCTGCCAACTTCCATGGAACTGTAAGAAGCTACCAAGATCAAATATTCCATAAAAGATGAATTGCAAGACGTGCAATTCATCCTTGGCCTACACATAGTCCCGACTTGACTCCGTTTGATTTGTTTTTGTGGGATAAAGCAAAAAACGACGTCTACGAAACTTCCGTAGAAACTCAGGAAGATTTACGTGAAAGAATTATTGAATCATATAGTTCAATCACCTCACACATGCTAATTTGTGTTAGAAATACTCTTCTGCGGCGGATTGACTTATGTGAAGAGCAAGGTGGACGGCAATTTGAGCATTTATTACGTCATTAATTAATGTTTCTCTTTCTGTTTTTATTTAATTATTTTTCTTGTTGATTTTATTATTATGTCAACATATGTTTATGCTATCTTGGCTTTCTCTGTTTATTTTGTTTAAATTATAAGAAATAAATATTATAAATGTACCTACTGCTAAACTGTATCTTATTTATTAGTAAATAGTTTCACTGTAATTTCTTAGTACATTCAATGTAACTACTTTGATTTTTATTTATTTAAACAATGTAAAGTTTACTAAAATAGCTATCGAATTCAGACAGCTGTAATGTGTGTAATCTATCTACCTGTTACAAAATAAAATAATCACCCTGCATATAGGGATAACAATTCATATTGTAACAACTAGAGATTTCATCAGTATTTTGACTTTTCATACGGTTATGTCTATGATGATACATTTTGGATTTGTTGATATCAGAAAATAATCTATTTCGGTTAGGTGTTTCCATACATATTTATGTATGTTTTTGTGAGAAAAAATATTGTATTTCCAGTTCTTAAAATATATTAATAGTGTTGGTGCTACATTCATTAGCATTCACTGTATTTCCCTGTTCGCAATAATTTGTTTTAGTTTTCCTTTACTTTTTCTTGGGATAAAGTGTCAAAGAAATATGTTCTAATATTATAAATGAGGTTGTCAGTCGAAGAACGTGCTGTTACAACTACGATATTTCTTTCAAACTGGGGTAGTTACGTAAATAACGCCCTGGAATACAAACATTTACTCATGCAAAGACTAACAATAAGACCTTACTAGTTCATTTTAAAACATAATTGGTGAAAATGTATTTAGAATAAAATCTACATGGCAAATAGAAAATAAACATGAATTATAAGATATTCTTCAGTTCATAGTTGCCTTAAAACCTATTTCATCATCAACAGCCTTTCCATCCCACTGCTGGGCATCGGCCTCTTCTCTGCCACGTGTTTCTCCTCAGCGCTAAGGTAGAAACACGGGGGACCTACAGTTTAACGTCGAATCCGAACGACAGAAATTCCAGAGAAGGTTTTTAGCATTAAGATCCCACGGTTGCAAGCCGA
>JABXWE010019545.1:0-32796 GCA_014611495.1 Limonius californicus | reverse complement strand
TTTATGTGCATTCGGCCATTCTGTTTCATGAAACTGCAAGTACCTTTTGTTGCGCTGCATATAAAGTACATGAAAGCTGCAATATGAACTCTGGAAAACACGTTTATTCCATTTATAGGTTTGATGTTAAATGTAGAACTGTAAAAGAATAATAATATAGTATTAACACTGGTTTATTTATGCAGAGCCGTATTTATTATCCATATATTGTTTACAGCTGGCTATGCAATAACGAATGACTACTATATTTCAACCTATAGGGAATTCTAAATTTTTTAAATCTGACTCCAAAATGACATTTTATTATTTTTTAACGTACGTACTGGCCTATTTGCTGAAAGAATAATTAGTGCACTAAAATGGATAGAGTCTGGATTAAGAAATAGTTCTAGATAATATAAACGAAATTATCCAATTCGTGTTCTAGTTTAATAATTTTAATATTCATATGTGATTGCTATGATCTATTAATTATAATCTTCAGATTGGATTATTAAGCCTTAACCACGAACACATACACAGTTATTCAGAATAAAACAACCAGTTAAAACATAAAATTTTCTAATTACTTACTTATTTGTTATGTATTATATTAAAATATATAAATTGTAAAAACTTCGTTTTTGTTCATAATGGCGTTAATAGGAATGAAATATCTATCAGCTGAATTTACCGTTATTTTACATATAAGTATCAAAATCATGTTTCACCTTTAATGAAAAGAAACACACAACTTAAAATAGACTGGTTAAACTTTTGGCTTCGGAAAGTAGTAAGAAGTAGGAACTTTAATCTCTTTAATTTGAAGGAAAACTTTGCGGGTCATGCTGGTAGATAACAACTTAAATATCGGTAATCATTCTTCGGCTGGAAAGAAGGAGAACTTTTAATATTTTACGGAGTTATTGATGTGTTTTATACACGTAGAATAAATTTTCAGTAAATATGTCTGTTCAATTTAATCTAATGCCTACAACGTATTATCATTATTAATTCTACATTTTTAGCAGAACAATAAAAAACATAATTATTATATATCAATTTTATGGCTAATACAACTTACTAATTTATTACAATAATAAATAAACGAAAACTAAAAATACTGAAATGCTTATGAAATATTCTACTTCATAAAGTCTTGTAAAAAATATACAATTTTTAATATGAAAATCTAAACTTTAAAACTACCCCAACGTAATTGTCTCTAACATCAAAATAAATAACAGTGAGAAACGTCGAGCACCATTCCATCGTCAGTTTTTTTTTCATTCTAACGTAACATACGCTATATAGTTTTTTGTATTGCATGTAATTAAATTAATATAATGTCAATTAATGTTACTGGCTGAAAAATAAATTAAAAATATAATGATTATAAAATTATTTTAGTTACTGTACAAAATGCACCCAGCCTTCAACATTTAAGAGCATTGGACAAAGTTTTAGTTTTGTTTAGAAATAATTGATACAGGTTTATACTTTAGAGTTTTAGACTATCTTAAACCTAGAAGTATTTCCTTTTGGAATTAGTAAACACAGATTTGTCTGACGGTTAGACCAAATCTGTTAGTATTAGTATAGTATCTGTTAGGTTAGACATTAAACCATAACAAAGAGGTCCTAATGACGTAAAGCTAGTGAACCCCACGATCGAACGCCAACTTACCTATTTCTGAAAGTAACCAACAATAAGGCTACTACATATTACATCTTGGTAAATACTCGTTTTGATAATTTTCTATGATTTCTACCATCATAAGGTTTGCTTCGAAACATACCCCAGTAGGTGGATCCATTGACCTGGATCGGTAGAGCGAACACCATGCTCACCGGATTTAACTCTTCGGGGGCTCTGTTTTAAAAGTACCCAGTCGATACAGCCGAAACGTTTACTGAACCTTATAGTACAAATATCTCCAGAAACACTTTCAAAAGTTTATCACGAGTTCCAAGGGAGATCCTTTTACGGCCACGATGTTCAAAAGGAGTCTTTCATACATTCATGTAAATAAATTTCACGTTTATTTTGCGTTAAGTAAGTAAATGCAATGTTGTTTTAGTAAGTAACATTTGCTCAGCTGTTATTGTAATTAAAATGGATGAAAGTTTAAACAATTGCAATTTATCATACGCGAAATAAAAATAATTCATTATAGTGGCAGGTTAAATATTTGATTCTTGAAAAAGTTGCAATTTTCTTCTTTGAAGTATTATGATTTATTTTCTAATTTTTATATTAGTGTGTAACGATATTTAGTTTGTTTTACAATCTTCTGCTAATACAAGTGTAGCTCGTCAGTGAGGATCTGAAGGCGGCAACCTCCTTAATAAACATGCAATTCAAGCAGTGTCTCAATGAGTATTTTTTAAACGCTTTCACTGAAGGACGGCTGTATTTTTCTAAAGGCGGGTAGCACAGGCACAAACAACAATGTAAAGAAATGAGATGAAACAGAGCAATCAGCTATGTTAGTTAGATATCGTCCCTGATGCTAAAGTCAATTGAATTTTAAAATTACTTTCATGTCACTCATACCAAAATGAATTCCGGAAGAAGTATACGAAATTGCAAAAATAACACCCGTAGCCATTTACTGCCTTCAAATAGAAATGTAAGTTCTCGTTGTCGTAATTGACATATTACCCTTGAGTGAAAATTAAGTTTTCAGTGAACGATATTAATCAGTCTGACAACCAAACAAAATAAAAAAACATCACCAACGACACGAAAATTAATACAAAACGAAGTGCTTGACATCATTATTAGTAAGTAGTATGGAAATCCGATTTTCTTTTACGGATCATTTGTAGACATCGATGTTATTTGAAACAGGGCTATTTTCAAAGATGCGGCTAATTTTCCCACAGGGGAGTATAACCCCAACACAGCTAATACGAAAAAAGCGCCGTTTATAATACAGATCTTGTAGAACCGCCTATAGATTGCCATTGTTATACTTTTTTATAATAACAAGTTAAATAATATATTTTCGTAATTGGTGAAATTATTAAGAGTTATTAGTACGATACCCAATAACAGCAGTGGAAAGTGAATGTTGTTTTCCAATTGGTAAACATATACAAAAAATTACGACAAGTACTATGAAGCAGAATAAGTTCAAATTGAAATTAATGAGTAAATGCCATTTCGTAAATCAGAAAGAAATCGACATTGATACGACTGTTCACTGATAAAAGGTTTTTTCCTTTATATGCGACGCCCTTCCATAGTAAATACCGACTAATTCACAAAATAGTACGAGTTCGAAACATCCTCTTCTTCTTCTTCTTAGCTTCTCAGGGTCCACTGCTGGACATACACCTCCTCCATTTTTTTATTTACTTTTATGGAGGGATGTTGCATTTACAAGGCTGCGCTTGCCATTGCGTGTTGGCCAGGGCAGGATGTAGGTACGGATTTGATGTGGGTTTTTTTAGGATCTAGGGATTTTGGACGTGTGGAATCCCTCGGTGATTTCAAAAACAAACAAGTTCGAAACATAGATAACGCAAAATACACATCACGAGTTAGTGCTATATCGAAATCTATGTTGACTGTATTATGACTGAGAGATGCCTAATAGGTATGTTATGTTTTGTATTTTATTTTAATCAACGTCTAAATACAATAAGTGTGAACGAAAACAACAAAGTCTTATTTACAACATCTAAATTTAAGTTATTCAAATATCATAATATAGTAAATAGTATAACAATTTTTTAATGTAGATATTAAAATGCCAATAATTGGTCAAGCATTACAAACAAACATCTCTGATTTTCAATATGGTAAAATGCCTGATGTTGGGGTGGTAGCCTCGTACTTTCCCGTTAATCACCCTGTATACAGGAATCGCCACTTACCAATACTATTTCTTTTTCACATTAAAAATCGTTCCCCTTCGGATTCGTATACGAATTTCGTATGTGCTTGGTCAGCTGTTACGCAAGTATTTTTCGCGTATAAAAATATATCTCGACGACAGATTTAACAATATAGAAAATGGACGAGAAAATATAATTTACCAAACATTTCCGAGATTTTGACTAAGAATACAACCTCACATATAAACCCTTTACCGCTAAAATATTTAGTGGACCTGAATATGAATTTGGGAAATGAAGCTGCCATCTTCAATGGGAGTACAACTAAATTAATTAACTTAAACCATGTTTAGTAATTCTAGCTAAGGAAACCTCTGAAGACATGCTCTTCACCACTTGAACCATGGAGTTTTTGTCATGACTGGAAATTTACATCGTCTAAAGTTACTTTAGATAGTTTTAATGAAATAATAAGTGTTTCTACTGAAGATGGCAAGTTAGTTGCCATAATATTTATTAAGAGTTTCTAAATATTTAGTGGTAAAGGATTTCTATAAATGTTATATACTTAAACCAACGTATCTGCTCAATTGGCTAAGAATATATATTATTGTTGTTCTATTCTTCATATTATATAATTATAAATAAAATGAAATTATTAACTTTAACAAAAAATATAAGTTTCCATTCAGTGCTAATATCAAATATATTAATAAGAATATGCTTCTGCGCAGATGATTGTAAATCTAATACTTCAGGTATAGTTCTTACGATGAGCATTTTTCAGTTTAGGATTAGCGCTTTACTTGCACAGCGCAAACTGAACGCATTTCTGTGTTTGTTAGTTGCTTGCAGATTCATATTTCCGACAAAGACGTATGTCGTAGTGACATCTGCGAAGGAAACAACACCAACACTGTACTTGTAACGTACTCTGTCGGCTGACACGTTTAGTAGAAAGAAACAGTAATACTTGAAGAATGTCGCGCTGATGCAGCCAAACGTCACTACTTAAATCTGTTTCCAGCAGGAATTAAAATGTTTTGGAGGTTTATACGGCTATATGTAACTATTTCGACGACAATGTCGGAGCCTTTGTCAACCCCGTCCCAGATCCGATCAAAATTATGGCAGCAGATGTGTAAAACCTGTTGAGGGTCGACAAAAGCGCAGGTTGGCTTAATTACACACCAAGGGTACTTTCTACCTAACTTAAGTGCTATTCTAAAAATCTAAAATAAAATTGTCAACGATTAGGAAAGTCTTACCAATGTGTTGGTTTTAAATTCAAGAAAGATTGCAACCGTAGAGCACTATGTGAAAAAGCTAGTGTAGTGTCATTGCGAACGGCTTTAAAAAAAATGTATAGATAATACAAATTCACCATCGCCTTTACCTGTAGTGTTTTTGGACGAGACCTGGATTATTGCAAAAGGATCCAACAAACGTTCTTGGCAAGACGATACACCGAAAAGCGTAAAAAGGCCCGATTCAGCTTCAGAAGGAAAAAGGTATATGATTTTGCATGCTGGCAATCACAATGGATTTATTGAAAACAGCAGCTGTATTTTTTCCGCCAAATCAAAATCATCAGACTACCACGATAACATGGACGCGGAAATTTTTGAAAAATGGATTCAAAAACAACTTCTGCCTAATTTGCGAGAACCTAATTGTCATGGACAACGCTTCTTACCATAGCCGAATGATTGAAAAAATGCCCACAAGCAGTTGGAATAAAAGTCAGTTAAAAAGCTGGTTATCCAAAAATAATATACCGTTTAAACCTACAGATTTAAGGATAACTCTTTTAAATTTGGCTAGGCAGCACAAAAAAGAAAAAAACGTTGTTGACAAAATGCTGGAATCGCAAAATCACACTCCTACGATTACCACCATACTACCATTGTCACTTCAACGCCATCGAAAATATATGGGATATATACAAGTCATATTATGACAAACACATTGGACGAGATGGATACAGTGAAAGCAGTGTTTTAGCAATGTGGAAGGAATCGCTTGAACAATGTACCAGTGAAACGTGGAATAAAACCATCCAGCACACGGAGAAAACTATAAACGAATGGTGGTCACACGAACTAAAATTAGACGAAATTGAACCACTAGTGATAACTATTAACAATGGTGATGATAGCGATGAAGACTTCTTGAGTGATGATTCAGATTCTGATGTAAACAACATTACATATTTAATTTAGTTGCTCTTGGTGGTATTCAACAGTTGTTACAGTGCTGGTATGTACAGTTTCGTTATTAAATTATTGTATATTTTACTCATACTGTTTACGCCTGTTTTACCATTTACCATTTTCAAGAATACATTCCACTAAGTGTAGTTACCTTTAAATGGCTGTATAACAAAAATGCTATTAACTTATCGTTAACCTGTTAATACCAATTTCCACAATTTCAGTAATAAACAACATTGTAAATAAAAACTCTTAGATAACTTTAGAAAATAAAATATTGCTATATCAACCTAAAACATTTTAAGTACTGCTGGAAATTGATTTAAGTAGTGACGTTTGGCTGCATCAGCGCGACGTTCATCAAGTATCTCTGTTTTTTTTTTACTAAACGCGTCAGCCGACAGAATACGTCACACGTACAGTGTTGGTGTTGTTTCTTTTGCAGATGTCACTACGACATACATCTTTGTCGGAAATATGAATCTGCAAGCAACTAACAAAGACAGGGATGCGTTCAGTTTGTGCTGTGCAAATAAAGCGCTAATCCGAAACTGAAAAATGCTCATCGTAAGAACTATAACTAAATACACAAGTGTATACAAATGTCATTAGTACAACATATTTTAAAGCTAAAATTTCATTTAGAAAATACTAGAACTGAAAAAATTTGAAAATAGTTCGTCCAACTAGGATTGGAACTAATCAGGAGTTAAAGCTTTACTACTTTTTTTAATCCTGGATATTTACAAACTACTCGACATGTAGTATTAAGTAACTGAGATTCCATTCAACAAGCTCGATAGGAGGACCCATCATCCATTGTTGGTACTCCTGTAGAACTCCTTCTACATAGGATGCTGTTAACAGCCATCTTTTGTTTAGGTGTCTTGGGGAAGGTGGTCGTTGGATAATTACTGGACTAGTTCAATGTTGCGTGCCTGGAGGTTCCCGTGGTAGTTTTCTGAAAATCTCTAGATCTCTGTATCGTCAGATTGAAAACGTACTAAGACGCATTCGCCAGGGCGTGGGGTATTTTAGATTGAAATTGTTGGATGGTTTTTATCCGGTTGACTTAATGCACCCATACAGCTACTGCCCTGATAGGCTTCAGCATTGTTTGGTAAAGTAATAGATAGTTTATTGCTTGAAGATAGTTTGAACTTTTTTCCGACAAGCCAGTACATTTTACGGAGTTTAGGATTTAACTGTTGGCGGTTGGTTTTGATATGTTTCTGCCATGTGAGTCGTTGTGTGTAATCCCAAGTATTCGGTTTCTGTCTTGATGTGTATAGGTGTGTTGCTGACCGACGAACAGATATCATATCGCGTGGTAAATGATATTGGGACCGATTTAGAGTTATTTATTTTAGTACGTCATTTACCGAGCCATTCAGAGATCTGGTTTAAATGATGTTGGAGATTTTCAGACGCAATTATAGGGTTTTAATGTGTGAGTATAATAGCGGTATCGTCGGCAAAAGTGGAGATAATTTTGTTGTCGAATGATAGCAGTTCAGCTGTGTATATGAGATACAGGAAAGGTCCTAGGACACTGCCCTGTTGAACACCGGATTTAATGGGATAATATAGAGATAAATAGTTGAGTTTGACTGAGAAATAACGGTCTGGTAGGTAAGATTTAAGAAGTAAATACTGCTTAAGCTTGTAAACTTTTTTAAGCCTTTGTTAATACAAGATTTTTACTGAAAGACACTTGTCATAGTTTTTAACAATAATACAGTTGAAATTCCTAGTCAGAGTATCTTGAAAACATAAAAATCTGGTACAATAACATTTTCCTTGCAATTTGCATACGCTTTGAGCAGTTTGGAAACTCATATATGCGCATGCGTGCACTTAGATAACTTACAATTACCCCGTTGCTATTCTGCTGTACCTTATATTCAGTTTCGTTTACTGTTAATAACCAACTTCTAGTTATTATAGAGATCCACAATCCAATTGTTCTTTGGGGTTTGATGATGATTTCATTACATAATTAAAATTCAATTCAGTTGATAACTTTCAAGGGACATGCTTTTAAACCACCAAATTACAACGTAGTTCCACTTTGTCAAAGGGCAAACGAATTTGAAGTTGTTATGTAAATTGAAGCTACTAATTAAAGAAATTTTATTGTTCTGATTTTTTAATAACAGTGATCAATACTCTGTGAAATATGAGATTTGCTACATATTTCAATTCTCTAACTAATTCATTTAATTCAAACCCATTGCGTAGAGATACATAATATTTTGCGATCATTTAGTAATGGAAACAATAGAGTAGGTACTACAAGCTTGTCCGTAGTTACATGGTATTGAACTATGACTGACAACAATATTAAGGTATTCAAATTTTACGAAAGCATTGCGTCATTCCGTCCGATGTGCAATAATGCGAGTAAATTTTATTGCGTTACTAAAATAAATATGAATTTGAATTTCATTAAACGTTACACATTGTAGGCGGATTCAATGTTTTACCTGAAAAGAAATTACTTTTAATTATCCGTGTTAAACCATAGATTTTTACACACGCTTGAACATCGTATTAATGTTATTTAATAAGCTTTCAAATAAAATGTAATATAGAGATACTTTCGCTCTCTTCTGCTGCGACTATATTTAGCAATTTCTAGTCCTTAAGCTATAAAAGTGACACTTATAAGTACAAAATGTAGCCGTCTTAGTACCGTAAATGGCGGAGCGACTTAATAGGAGACTGTCAATGTGGACGTACAGTAATGACATGAAACCTTTTCCCATATTTTTCCTTTGTCGTGCCTTTCCAAAGGTAATCATTATGTGGTGATTTTGGCCTGCACTTAATAATGCTTTGTAAACTGTCGGAAATTTCACAGTAAGTGTCGCAATTTCCGTCTTGAATTCGCTTCGTCACGGTGAAGAAATTTCCTAAACGCCATCTTAACTTTGCCGTAACGACGTAGAAGGTATTAAAATTTATTTAGAGTCGCTTGGGTTTTACATGTTTAGAGACTAATTTAGCCCGTACAACATTATATTACGCCTTCGAAGAAAACGTATGCTGCATTTATTATTTTTAAAATAAACTACTGTGGCGTGTATTTTAAAAGTCAACACATTCACTGACCTCTTGCGTTTCATACTATTTTTCACAAACTTGCAAATCAATACTGCAATAAAAACAAATTTCGTACTTTCAATATGGTCGTAAAGGGGGTCTGATAATGCAATTACGACGCTTGCATTATACTTAAATGCTTGCATCCCTTCCTTGTTCTAATTTACTGCGCTATTGCACGCAGTGATGCATCGCTAGTAACCAATTTCCAATATCAAAATCTTCCATTTGCTGCAGCAATTTCCTGGTATAATCACGTAAATAACCTAGATGTAATCTAGTAAGCTCCAATACGAAGATATGGGATGGAACGGGGAGCGGTATATTCAGCACGTACACTTTGTGACACGTTCACACTTAAGCGGCACGAATATAATAAATTAATTCGTATATTGCTGTGGGAAATAAGTCAAATTAGTATTATAACTTAATTAAAATGTGAAAACCATGCAATCCTTCATACAAATTTACATACTTTCTTGTTATTATGCCATGCGTGGCATTGCAACTGTAACATGGGAGTTTTGACACGGGAAAAATGAAAGAATAATATATTATGTCCCTGGATAATTTCTGCTTCTCAAAATCTCCGCAAACGGCAATACAACATTTTTGGAACGCGTGATACAGCTTTATTTAAAATATTCTCATAAAAAACCTTTAAATTAATTATTTATTAGTTGATAAACGCCCTTGCCGCAGCATCTCATATTGCCATGATATCGTACCGGTAACAGCCTTACTTTATTTGTGTAAGTTGCAGATTCCAACAAGTTCTGATTTTTTTCTTATGTTGTAGTATTTGCTTCAATGCACAGAATAATAATAATTATTAAAATGAAACTTAATTATTTAAATATCTAACGAACTCCGGTTATCAAAATCAATCCCGTGAATAATGTTTAGTTTCGTAACCTTAAATGTTAACTGTTAGTTCACTATTATGTTTTGAATCACAGCCATAACATTTATAAATCTCAAATACAGCGTAGTATCAAAAAGATTTTATTTGTTTTAAAACAATAGCGATGTATTTGTATTACTTGAATCATCCTTGAAATACCTTCCTCCACACATGCAGACTTGCTCCAAAGTTTCCGCCGCTGTTGGAAACACCTTATGAAACTATTATTTTCGTATGATCCTAAAACCCGACGTCGCGTTAACACCCCGTCATTTCCTCCACGTACGCAAAAAAATGACCTTTTAGTCCCATTTTTAGTTTAGAAAATAGCCAAAAGACACATAGAGCCATATATAGCAAATAAAGGGGAGTAATTGAAAAAATCACCAAAAAAATGCTGTCGTGTGATAAGGCGCATTATCTTGAAGCAAGATCCATCCTTATTACCATTTATCTGATCCATATAAAACGCCGGTTTCATTTAAATTGAATGGTTAATTCAGATTTTTAACAGATTTCGGATGTTTGTCACCATTTCGTCGTATCTTTAGGTCGATAGTCTACTATTTTTATATCTTTGAAACTGTTTTCCTTAGCTTACAATAGAATTTGATTTTAGCACGTAGTTTAAATTTGGACATAGTTTTTCTCTAAATCCTTCCATTACGTAGATAACCTCTTAATGCGTATTTTTCTACAAGCGTTTAATTCCTGGTAGTTTCTGAATCTACCTGGTATGTATTTACCATTCTTCAACTATAATGTTTTTTGCTGTTTAATGTTCTAGTTTCACCTGAGTTATTCTGTTTATCTGCAATTAATTAGAAACAGCACTTAGGCATTATTCAAAAAGAAATGAATTTTTAATAAAATAAATAAATTGAATTTTAAATCAGATTTTGAACGATAATCCTCGCGTGCACGAAGCCTTGCTCTTACCGCTACGTTATCGCGGTAACTTGTAACTAATGTTGCAAGCGCATTTATTAATGTTTGTTACTTTCTGTATTACTGAATAATTAATTTAAAGTCTTATTTCTCATATATTAGCGAATAAATAGTATCGTGTTATCCAAATTGCAAGTAATAAGAATAATAATCCAGGAAGGTATATATAATTTTTTCCTGTTCTTTATGTGAAATTTCTACTTGCAATAATAAACATAGTATGTACTAATACAAACAATGCGTCACGGCATTAACGAATTGTTTGTATAATATTCAGAATTGTGTATTTTAGAAACAGGCCTGCTTTTTTTTACTTTAGCCATTTATTTATTTTTCTACGAATTTGAGTACATTTTTGCTATTGTCTGAGCTGTTGAAGACTTCTCATGGTAACATACTTTATTGAGAGATTCATTACAATATGATTTCTGACAGTCTGTAAATAGTACATGCGGTTTCAACATGTAGTAATTTTGTTTTAATGTAATTGTAGTTTGCATGATATAAATTGGTGCAATTCAGCTATACGGAGTAGGCATACATTGCGTCAATTTATTTCATACAAACTATACGATACGTACCTAGTGATAATTATTATTGTCTAAACACATTGTTGTTCTAATTGTTTCTCTTTAGACTGATTTTGAAACATTTGCTATACGATTAGAAACAGTATGGATTAATAATTATTGTTACTAAAAATAATTAACTTCTATAGTTTAATAAATGTCTAAGGACATCGATTACATAGATTGATATAGTTTACTAACTATTTAATTCTTACATTTATGGCAATAATATGTTACATGTAATCTACACAAGTACTTGTGACACACAAAACATATAACATTTTTTTTTTTGTCAAAGGAAGATGGGCAAAAGTTACATCTTGCCCGTTTTACACTTTTACTATTCTTAGAAGAAGTAGAAGTAGAAGGTGAATTAGATGGTTGATCTGCTTCCTGAATTCTGTTCACTACCTATGGCACAGACTTTTTCACTTCGTGGTTTGTTTTTTCTTAATTTTATATAAGGCGGAATTAGTGATTTACCTAATTCCTCCAAGAATAACCTTCTTCTATATAGGTAATTCTTATTCCACTCAGGGTTTATTCCACGCCACAACACAAAAGCATTATACGCAGACACGTCAAGAATATTGTAAAACAGTATCATGGGCCACCGATTAGTTTTTCGTCGCATGTATACGTAGCAATAGCTTGATCTAGAGTGTCAACTGCTTCCTTAGTTGAATTATAATCTAATATTGTTTCTGGCTTTTTATCTGCTCTGTTACTTATTTTAGCAGTTTTATGCATTGTGCTCATGAGTTACTTTATTTTTTTAGGAATGTAATATATGAATGTGGTACCTTGAGTAAAATAAAATTTTGTACTAAACACATTCATTACTTGTTGTGGGAGCTCCTGTTTATTTTGTTTCACTGTTTCTAACATAGTAAGTTTGCGTTTTAGAAGTGCCTTTCCAAGTTGGTATGAAGAAAAGAAATTATCACAAGAAACATTTTGCCCTCTTAATTCGTACGTTAGATCCAAAACTACCCTTATACCCTGATTCTTTTCAGGAATGCCGCCAGGGCCTTTCCGAGTATATACTTGCATATTCAGAGCATATGTACTTTTACTATCAGAAAAGGTCCAGATCTTGATGCCATATTTTGCTGCCTTGCTAGGTATAAACTATTTGAATGGACAACGGCTTTTAAATGACACAAGTTGCTCATCGACTGTGACATTATCTCCAGGATTATACAACTTAGATAAAATTTCTACCGATTTATCCCAAAACTCTCTAATTGGAGCGAGTTTATCTTTTAGGTGTCTTTCTTGACGATCGGCTTATCGTCAAACCGTAAAACTCTAGAAATCAAGCAAAATCTATCAAGTGGTTGTCGCTCTAAATATATGACGGCCAGTTTCAGTATGCCAGAGACATTTTGTCGACTCTCCATGAGACTTATAAACTCCGGCCAAAACTAGCAATCCAACATATGCTTTCAAAGTTACACTGTCTAACTCAGTCCACTTATTGCCATCGACTTTTCTACCCTTAATGTTTGTCATTTTGATTATGATGTCTTGAAGTAAGAAATAATTCAAATGTTGATTCTATATCTGTAACTCTATTTGTAGCGTACCTTGTTGGACCTAGTGTAATTTTTATAATACTGGCAGAAGTCATTCGACCACTATGATGAAACTGAGGGTGCTACTGGTGCTAGCGGTAACGCAGTAACGTTATCGTCAGATTCAAGTTCAGAATCAGACATATCATAATCACTAACTTCACTTGAATGATCTTCTGTTTCGGACGCCTCATCATCACTGCCAGATTGGTTTACAAGTTGCTCCAATTCAGATTCAGTAAGATATCTCTTAGCAGCCATGACTACACTTTTACAACACACAGTCGTTACACTGGAAACGCCTAAACTGAGCAAAGTAGTTCGTGCATTAAATTTATATGCTATGCGGTAGACCTGCACAGTAACTTGCATGTTCTCGTAAAACCTCACTAAATTTTACATGGAAATACGAAGAGACATGTTAAAACCTGTTAATGTATGTAGTTGAAGCATATGACAGCAAATACAAACACACGCATATGTAATTTTATCATTACTAATTAAACGGGTCATAATGACTCGAACATAACAAATGTTAACTTAAGGCCCAATAAACCTTCTTATAATAACAACAATTTGAAAAAAGTTATAAAACATTAAATTTAATTTTGAGTGATATAGACCCGAATAGTACAGCAGGGTTAAACAAAAATTTGGGAGTTAAATAATTTTTAAATTTACTTAATTAGCATTCTTGTACCGGATACGGAACGACGGAACTATTGACTTGCTTCAATAACAAAATTACACGTTCGTTGCATATTCCTGAATGTAATTCACACAAAGTTACTGGTCTTTTATAAAGTTGTATTTGTTTACGTAAACTCACAAGTATATGCAGAGTTACCAAATGAAATATTACATGACTTAAAACACTTGGTAATTTTAAGAATTGTTTTTGAATTTTTTGTACCTGAAGAGAACACGTGGCAGAGAACAGTGTAGGTGTCCAGTAGTGAGGCGGAGTGGCTATTAACAAAAACTAATACTTCATTACATATTTCGCTTTAAATAATTGCGAGCTTCTTGCAATTTAACGAAAATACATCATCCATGTCTTCAACCGTTCAATTAAGGGGCTATTAAAGCTACTCAAAATAGGCCAAAATATATATTTTCTATTGTCACCGAAGTTATGTTAATAGACGACCTTCTCACTTGCTGTTTTCAGTAACTAGTAAACAACATATCCAGGAATGACATAGAGTGAAAAAAGTATTAGAAAAATCATAAGAACTTGTGATAAAAAGTTACCAAAAGGTGTCCAAAAACATGATAGAATCAATCTACGTTTACGATATACGAGAGGGTATTGATATCTAGTTAGCCTGGAAAGTTTCTAGTACAGAAAAGTGAATATGGTTGCTGTGGTTACAACTGTGATGTTTTATAAATAAGTTGTCAAAGTTTGACATCCATAAGTTGAACGGTGATCAAACTGTGAATTTTTGAAAACAGCATGTCTGAGAAAAGATAGAATTTGAAAATATCGACTTTCGGTCAGTTATTAAGTATTTATTTTTGAAAGGGTTATCGGGCAAAGAAATTTTTGCTTGATCAGTGTGCTTGATATGCCACAATTAAAAACTGGGTTGCAGAATATAAAAGAGGAAGATCAGATGTGAAAGATGAGCATCGCCCTGGAAGACCAATTTCTGTAACCACTCCGGAAAACATTGATTCTATCCATGATATGATTTTAGAAAATCGACGTATTGGGATTAAGAATATTGCAAAAGCATTGCACATTTCCTATGAACGTGTGTGTCACATCATTCATCACGACTTGGGTATGAGAAAGCTTTCGGCCAAATGGATTCCAAGATGCCTGAACATTGATCAGAAGCGCGTTCGAAGGACAACGTCAAAGGTAAACTGCCACCGTTTTGCAGAAGATTCCTCAAACTTTTTGGATCGGCTTGTTACTATGGACGAAACATGGATCCATCACTATGACCCAGAGACTAAAGAGAAAGCCAAACAGTGGAAGCATGTTGGTTCTCCACGACCCAAAAAATTCCGTGTTCAAAAATCGGCTGACATGATTCTTGCTTCAGTTTTCTGGGACAAAGATAGAATAATTCTGATAGATTATTTGGAACGGGGTAGAACTATCACGGAAGCATATTATACTGAGTTGCTAACAAAATTACGTAAGAAAATTGTGGAAAAACCCGCGGAAAACTTGGCAGATGTTTGGTGTTTTTGCAAGACAACTTTCCTGTTCACAAGTCGTTGATTGCACTGCAAAAAATTGATGAAATTGATTTTGAATTGGTTGACCACCCGCCCTGTTCTTCGGATTTAGCACCGTCAGACCATTATTTGTTCCCAAAACTCAAAAAACATTTTAAAGGTAAAGGATTTTCGATAAATGACGAAGCAATATGTGCTGTTGAGGAGTGGTTTGCAGACCAAGACAAAGATTTTTTTTAAATGGCTTCTAATTACTTTATGAACGTTCTGCTAAATGTATAAGTCTTAAAGGAGATTATCAAAATTTTGTTTTGAAATATTGTGGCGTTTTATATGGTAGGCTAAGTACTTATCAATACCCCCTCGTATGTGGAATGAATTTAGAGAAATTTGCCTGCCTTATTATAAATTACCATTCTTTAAAAACCTAATGCACACAACTCCAATCTCGAAATTTAACTGATTTTTCACAATCAGAACAATGCAAAAATTGATTTACGATATCGGATGTTATACTTATTGTCTTTTACATGGGCTGCTGTTCGTTTTCCAGCGTTCAAGTAGGCAGCCCTAACCCCATTGGCGGATAGGAAAACGAATACAGTGATTTATCGATGAAAAGTAACTTTTAATTGTTGGTAGCCAGGTCGGTTTAGGATCCCCTTAACTATATTTAACGGCCACAGTCAATATTATAACAATTTTCGCAAAAATTAATTAGAAACTGTAAAATAAATTCCATGCTCCTAAATGTATACATTTCACAGATATGAACGATCGCATTGTCTATTTCCTGTTTTTTCATTCGAATATAATGTGTTTGCCACTTATGAAATTTTTTGTAAGGACTGTTACATAAAATCGTTTAGTTTTACAATTGATGTTTACAGCAAATCTGGCTCTTGTTATCTCTAACAATTTTCTAATTCTTTACATATCCGATGTAACAACAGCGATTATATTGTTGCTCGTTTTGTCTTTCATTATACCTCTTAGTATTTCGCTTTGACTGGATTTAATTTAATATTTTTCACATTTTTTTGGATCGATATTAGGAAATTGAATGTCTTCTTCCATACAATCAACACCCACGAGGAGGAAGTTCTGTCGATGAAATAATACTAATAAGAGGTAAATAGTGGAAGTAGAAGCTCTAATATCTGCAATTCATTGATGTAGTCTACATAACTTCCTTGCTTTTAGGAGCATCCTTCTTTTGCTAAATTAAATTTCTATAAAACTTAGATTAGTAAAATTATAATAACAATAGCGCCTGCAATGATATTCACTATATTAAACAGTTTGATTTTGTCTATCGCCATTGATGAGAAATTTCCTAAACGAAAATTTTATTCATTAATTTGTGAAATTAGAACCATTCGCATACATTTTTGAAAAATGTATATATTACATTACTGGACATCCAACAATACTGAAATATATCTCCTAATTAACTGTTCAATTTTCGAAATTTTCAAGTAAAATATAAATGTTACTTCGTCGACCATAGCGGAACATTATTTTATTGTAAGATATTCCATAGTGATTTGCAGGCTACGGGTTATCAAATGCACGTCTAGATAACTCAAGCGTGAATTCTGAAGTTATGAAATTTGCGAATAGCAACAGTAGAACAGGAAAGCTTTAGGCAGTTTGAGAGTCTGTAATGGATTTACGTGGCACACTGCTGTGCGTGAAATACGTACGTTGTGTTTGTGCTTATAACGAATTCAATTTCAGGTCAATAAAGTAAATAGCTAATTAGTATTCATAACAGTGATCATCTGAATACTGGTAAATACTGGCAGTATCTCCAATTAACGCAAATTTGGTATTGGCTGTTCAGCTGCTTCTGCGTTAATATAATAATTATAAAATCACTACTACTTATTTGCATGAAGAAGTAACCATATGTTGTCTTAAACAACGTTTAATTAGATAACTTGAACAAAGAAGTATTATTATTTAAGATGAAAATATCAACTAGTAGCCTTTTTTTCAATCCGGCTTATTGAATTCTATATTAAATTACCACCGGCAACTAGCAATAAACAAACAATAATATAACAACTCAAATAAATACAAGACACGTAATATTTTCACGGCTTCAGAAATGGATTAAAATATTTAATTGATAGTAGTAATGTCGACCATTGTTATTTCATTATAGTATTGATTTCATGAAGATTTTTGTGCGTCTGTAAGTACTTGGTAAATTGAGAGGCTGTTACGTTCATTCGCAGCGTTATTAAATTCCATCTTCAAAAGTATTTAATAATATTTAAAATGTAGCACGTACTTTGTACGTAAAGAAAAAAAGCCGAAAAGCAGCTTATTAGAATTCAGAAATAGAATGAAAACGTCGCTGCTTACCATATTATTTTCGTAATGCAAAGAAACTAAAAGATTATCTTTCGTTTCCATATGTACGGTAGCTCTTAACAATGTCATTTAATCCTCGGCAACAATAAGTACGTATAGCCGTCTAGCCACACATATTGCAAGTTTTATATTATTCATTTCTAAAGCAAACCTATTATTATACCGAGTGTTTAAAAAATGACCCGAGACAGGGAGTTACAGAGTATAGTAAAATTTATATGAAAAGAAAAATGAAATTGTATTTCGAATAAAATTAAAAAAGATGACAACATAACGTAGACGTATAAACTATGGTACCGCATTAGTGTTATAATATGAATACTGTTCAAACAATAGGAAACAGATTTTTCTAGGTTTTTGTACCTCGGGACCTCGATGAGGCAGTGCGAATATACGCTGTCAATCGAGATCACAGTGCGATCCGATCGGCGGCGTGGTCGAACCCCGGCCGAGACAACCGTATTTCACTTAGTTAAGTTTAGGGTGCATGTTGCATGAATGGCTAGTATGTACGGGACGCCCGCACCCCGTTGATGTAATGTGAAAGCAGTTCGGTGGGGGGGGGGGTGTAGTATGAATGAATGAAAAAAATTTTATTATATCAATACGAAAAACTTAACAATTCATGTTAACTTTCTGCTGATATAAATGTCCCGTCACTTGTCGGATAATTTAAATATTACTGTTATAGGAGGAGGAGGAACTTGGCCAGTTTTCAACGTCGACTCTCTATATCCATAATTATTATACCTAGACGTTTTATATTTTATTTTTTAGCCCTAATCTTGGTTCCATTCATGCCACACGTGTTCTATTTCGTTTTAGAAACCACCTTCAGACTCGAGCAAACGTTTCAGGTGCAATTCATGTGTGATGACTAGGGTCCGGATTTATATGTATTCACATATTCTTTTTGCTGTTACATAGAACGTCAAAATTTGGGATTTTTACGATTTAGCGTAAAATGAGCTACTTTACAAAGTTTTATTTCGCATATAACTGCGGATGTTTAGGATGTTTACCGCATATTCGCATATTTTACATATTTCGTCATATAGTAGCATATTTAGTGGGACGGAAAGGCTGTTGATGAGTAGCATATTTCGTACTTATTTTCTATATTCCTAACTTTTTCTTAAATTTTAAAGCGTACGGTTTCAAATTTCTAGAATTTGTAAATGACAAAAATGCGTAAAATAGAATTTTTATTTTCCTATTCTTATTCTTAGAATGGTTTTACAACAAAGGTCTAAATATATTTTTATGTATCGTTACAATAATAATTAATAAAATTTGTGAATGCAGTCAGCAGTTAGTGAAACTTATTCACCATTGTAAGTTGCCCCTACAACAGCTGGCAAGATACCTGGCAAAACATCTACAACCTCACACCGAAGAAGCCGCATCTTACGTTAAGAACGCAAGTCATTTCATCGAGTTACTGAGGAAGGAAAAAGTAGAGCCAGGCTGGTTACTAGTAAGTTTCGATGTGGTGTCACTGTTTACCAACGTTCCCACAGAAGAATCTCTGGACATAATCAAACAAAAATATAATCCACCAGCCCACATACTGTAATTGACAAAACACTGCCTGAAGAACACGTACTTCCTGTACAACAACCAACGGTACAAGCAAATAGAAAGCGCACCAATGGGCTCTCCGCTATCTCCAGTGATAGCGAATCTATTCATGGAAAACCTGGAACAAAAAGCACTAGAAACAGCAGTACACAAACCCATACTCTGGCTACGATATGTGGACGACACGTTTGTTATTTGGCAACATGGAGAGGCACACCTTAACAACGTCCTGGAGCACCTAAATAGTCTCCACCCAAAAATCAAATTCACGACGGAAATGGAATCAGAAAACCAACTACCGTTCCTGGATGTTTTGGTCAAGAAGAAATCGGACGGAAATCTGGGCCACACGATGCACCGGAAACCCACCCATACAGACCGCTATCTCAACGCGGAATCACACCACCATCCAGCACAATTTCGATCAATGGTCAAAACCCTGGTCACCCGTTCCCAACGACTCACAGACCCAGGAAACATACATCAAGAAATGAAGAAACTCCGAAAATCTCTGCGACAAAATGGCTTCAAGAATCAAACCATCAATGATACACGTAAGCCCAGCCGAGTTAAGCCACAGGATGAAAAAGAAAAACCTAGATCCAAAGCCCACCTGCCATACGTCAAAGGAACAACAGACAGAATCTCGAGAATTCTACGAAGACACAATGTGGAAACTACATTCACAACAAACAGAAAGATCAGCTCCATTCTACGAAACCCCAAAACAAGGATATCTCTGGAGAATCAAGGTGTATACGAAATTCCTTGCCAGGACTGCGATCAAACATACATAGGTCAAACGAATAGGCGAGTCAATGTAAGAAAAGAAGAACACGAAAATGCCGTACGAAAGAACGAGAAGATTCATCACTGGCACAACACGTAAGTACATCATCTCACAAAATTGCTTTCGAAAACACCAAAGTACTGGCCAACATAGGACACCTGAAATCAAGAATAATAAGGGAAGCAATAGAAATCGAGAAACACCCAAGAAACCTAAATTCTCGTGATGACACCCAAAGACTACCACCCGCTTGGAAACCGGTTCTCGCCAAAAAACAAATACACTACAGAAACCAGCAAGAAAACACAAATCCACCTGAACAAAATCAGAACGTTCCAGCTATAGCCGGTCCCGTCACACGCAACCGAGCGCGAAATCAACAAAGCGCAACCACACGGAACGGCCAAGAAGTATATATAGCTCCAGCAGAACCGAACGTCAACAGTCGTATTACAAGAAGCATCAGCAGAAAGTTATCCGACAAGACCTGAAGATGGCAAATGTGACTTTGCCGAAACGTCGTCAAGACAACCAGCCCGGTCCGTCCCAGGACCAAGAAGTTGCTACGCGGAAGAATTCCTGGAAACCAACCACAGCATACAACACCCGCGGAATCCTCAAAACCAACATATATATATATATATATATATATATATATATTGTCATAAACGTTCAGGCCAAAGAAGTGGCCCCACGTTTACAGTGTCATTTTCTGACAAAGTTGATAAAAGGTCCACATTGGGACTGACATTATTAAATAAATTTTTTAAAATTGACACTGACAGATTATATTATTTTGACAATTAATTTAATAACTCAGAATTTTGAAAAAAGAAAGAAATCAAAGATTATAATACTTTGTATAATCTGCCCAAAACTAAACGCTAGCTATAATTTTAGCCGAAGAGCTTAGAGACTGATCTCTTTTTAGTCGGTTCACTTTTAAAATAAAAAAAAAACTTTATGATTCGTATTAGAAAACATACAATATGTGCAAAACTAGCTCAAACAAGGATTACTACACTGTACACAATTCCTTCGCCCTGCTATTACTGACCTAACTATTTCCAAAATAACAATAAATACAAACGGTACCTTCTGCAGCTTTTCAGATGTTCTCTGCTCTTCGTACTCCAATTTCTTCTTCAAATTTTATAACAGGATACTCCAGATAATTTTGTAGATTAAAAGACAATTTCATTTCAAAGAGGTTTACTTGTCATGTAGTTATTCTAATGATATAATTCTTCTAATTACTTTAAATTCTAAAAGTATTTTTTTATATCCAGATTTTTCAAAAAATTCAACTCCTTCAAATTTTTTTTTTATCAATATCAATAACTAAAAACAACAGCTCCAATTACCAAGGGTAATTGTCACACCAGGATACTAGTTTTTAAAATAAAATACATTATAACTTTGCCAAATATAAACACATTTTGGTATTAATATAATTATTAAATATGCACGACGAAAAACCAAATAAAATCCAAGTCAGCCGAATAAGTTCTCAAGTAATGAAACACTTCAACCCCACATGTCCCAACACAAGTCCCCACACTATTTCTTTTCACTTTAGAACTCCCATCATAGTACTCCAAATCTCCAACGAAGTATTAACTTTTTGCATTCCATTCGAATCCTTGTATATTTTATTAATTGTTATTGTTAAATAGGTTCAAGCTTGACTTGCAATCGGCTTAAATATATGACCAGCATAATAATACGTGTGTAATCCAGCAAGACACATATTGCTTAACAAAAAAAAAATTACCGAATCTCAAATTATTGGTAAGACGTACGTACCCTTCAACTAAATTAAAAGAACTGCAATCTAGGTTACCATGACAATATATATACAGTGTGTCTCACTGTAGACTGCACCACCCCAGTATTTTGTTTATATATTATCGATTCAAAAAAATTTTTTTTTCTGATTATACCTGTCACGAAACTGTAATTTAAGGGTATGTTACTTTCCCTTCACTGTGAAATGCTAGCCTACTACGATTTAAAATAAACAGCAAAATTGAAGAAGTCGTATTAGGGATTTTTTTACAACAAAATTTTGTTAATAAAAGTTGTTCAGAATCGTTCAAATGAGCTAAATCCAAAATTTCATTACAAATCACAAAATTACATTTTGTAATAAAATTTTGGATTGAAGAAGTCGTATTAGGGATATTTTTACAACAAAATTTTGTTAATAAAAGTTGTTCAGAATCGTTCAAATAAGCTAAATCCAAAATTTCATTTCAAGTAATTGCATAACGGTTGTCCACGGAATAATAAAAGAATGTCTAATGCAAGCTTTATATACCAATTGACCTTTAGGCACAGCCTATAAACTTATGACAACAACAACAGTGATGACAGTTAATGAATTTTAAAGCTTGCTGTTGACATTACTTTTATTTTCCATGGCCAACCCTTATGTAATTACTTTTTGAACTCACGATATATATATATATATATATATATATATATATATATGTTATAGGGAATTAAGAAATAATAACACTTACTTAATAATGCACATATCAGTAATGCTGACTCAATACTCCTAGTTACCTAGAGTGTATACTAAATCGTTGAGAAATTGAGTCCTCATGCTTTATGTAGCATTATGATTTAATTAGATTACTGCAGATATACACGCCTCGAATATATCTATTTTGTAAATTATGCTCTATTTCTTTAATTGTATGCCAAAGAAAAGGTCTAGTGGTGTGATATCGCAAGTTCTTGGTGACCGTGGATGTGCAGCTCCTCTTCCACTCCAATTTCCCCCAAATTCATTATTTAAGTAATTGCTAACAATCCAGGATTGAGCAAGACAGTCATCACGTTGATACCAAAGTTTTTGTCGTACATTGCATTCTACATCTTCCAACAACTCGGGTAAAACGTTTTGTACGAAATCCCAGTTACGTTGTCCAGTTAAATATTTGCGCGAAAAGTGTGGTCTAATACTAAGTTTACCTACTATACCACACCAAACGTTTAAAGAAAAAACTCTTTGAAAATGGATAAAACGTATTCAGTGCGGATCCTCTTGTCTGTTTGTCTGTAATAGTGAGAGATATGTCTATTCACTTTACCATTGTGTAAGAATTTTGTTTCATCGCAGAACAATACACAATTTGAAACAAAAAAATCCATAACCGGTTGATTTTGAAACATGCAATTTGCAATACGTGCATCAAAGTAATAAACGGTAAATATTTACATTTGCTTTCAGATTTCCTGTAACTGAAAATACACTAATACCCACATTTGGTCATAGATCTCTTTAACTTACATGGGGATAATCATTCACTGCCTCTAATTAAAGAATTTATTTTATATTTTTAAAGAAGTTTCAATTCGTCTAAATATCTTTGCAGGCGGTAGACTTCTAGTTGGACAGCGCCTGGTATATAAATTGCGAGCCGCAGCCGCATTTCCGCGGCATTCACCAAAAATCATTCAACAAATTGGTTACCAGGTTAATTGAAAAAATCTTACTTAAATTTTAAGTAAATCGACAGCTCGACTTACTATTGTTATAAGTAGGCAACATTGATCAATTTAATTAAATTAGAGAAAAGTGAATTATTGCTATGCTATATTAGGTTACGTTAGGTTACGTCAAACACTATTAAAGGAGGGTAACTTAGCTGGCTAACAGTCTATAAGGACATACTACAATCTAAAACGTTTCTTTGGCCAATAATAGACGATATAAGCATGTTTTTGATATCAAGAATTGAAACGTTAAAGTTGGAACTGCACATTTGTTTAACTATTTTAATGTTGATTGATAAGTTTTCTTGAAACGCATTTTTGAGCCAACATAATGTTTCCCAGCCTTCGCTTATGTTATGTTTTCTTTTGCTGGTTGTTTTCAAAGGAAATAATCTAACCTAAATAATTCCCCTCAGCCATATTTTGAACTTTTTGTTCACACGTTATTATGGTTACATCACTATTTGTTGATAGATTCTTGTTTTCGTGTTAACTTATAGATCAACTTTTATTACATTCTTTCTATTTGTTACTAAGATTACACATCATCAAACCTTAAGTAAGACAATAATTTTCCAATTATTATTTTTTTCTATAGTTCTTCCACGTTAGGTATTTCTGGTCTAGAGTTACATAGCGTAAAGATGGCGACGGTGGGTTACCCTGCTGCACTCCTTTCTTTATTTGTAAGACAGAACCGTTGTTTTTCATTATTATGCATGTCTTCGTATTTATGTAAATATTCATAATCAGCTTTATGTACTTGTTTTCATTCCTTTATTTTTTAAAGTTCCCATGTATACCGGCGCTTTAAAGAATTGGAAGCTTTGGTGTAATCGATTAAACGTGTGTAGAGAAGCACGCTAAATTCTTTAGGGCGATAATCTCCGATCCATTGTTTTGGGATAAATTCAGTTTATAAATTTTGTAGAACAGCCATTGTAGTTGATTATTACATCAGTGCCGTATTTTACTATTTCATTAGTAATTTTATCTGCACCAGGAGTTGTTTGGTTTTTTAATTGCCTTGGGCTCTTCGTATTTAGTATTTTAGGATTCGCAGAACAGTGTTTTAACAGCAACCATTAGTGTACCGTCCGCCTCATACGAAAACTCGTTTCATATTGCAAAATGAAAAATATGTAGAATTTTGTTTGGTATTGCAATGTTTTTCTAACTTGCCGTTAAATTTTATAGAGTTTATGCGTCATATTTCCATCTTATATATATATATATATATATTATATCTGGGGTGGCTCAGTGGTTAGACAGCCAGGCTTTGAATGTAACAGTCCGAACGCTTCCTCGTTCGAATCACTCCAGGGTCGGAAATTTTTCTAATTCCTTGGGTGATCGGTACTCGATCCCGGTCTCCATTTGTCCTTGGGGATCAAATTAATGGCACTCCTCGTATTACAGTCGCATTAGAGGAGTAACAAGACCATGAACAAAGACATCCGTACACCAGGCAACATATGTTTTAGATGAAATCTCAGGGAGTTAAATTACAATTAACCATCAACAAAATTAATACGTATGTATGTACATCTATGGAGGAATCTAAATAATATTTCAGGTTTTAACAACTTTTTATGTATGAAAATCTACTTTTGTTGATAATAAAAATTGTTTTGTACTGTAAATAGTTCTTGTTTCCTGGATATTGCGTTTATTGGATATATTGAGCAAATATTTGCAGTTACAAAAGACTCGTTATAATCTAGTTCCACTATATAGTGTGTATACAAGCACAAAAGTGTATTAAACAAAAAGTTAGGAAAACGAACTTCGTTAAACAAAACTTGACATAATTTCAATCCATAATTTGTATTGTTATTTACAATACAATGACGTTCATTAATGGTTCTTATACCAGAATATGTATAGAGGTATTATGTCCCGTGTTTGTCCTCTCTTCAACATTGTTAATAGCAGAATAAACTGGTAGCAGAGATACATTATTGCAAAATAACTTTGTAACGCCGAAAGAGTATTAAATTGAAACTAGAGTCGGCTTCGAATATTAATATAGTGCAAAGTTACTGTAGAATGTGATTGCCGTCAACTTTGTACTAGAACTAGACAGTTAACACGTCGGCTCTCTTGGAAATGTAAATAGGATTTTAATGTTTAATTAGTTGGTCCATTCGTTTCAAATAGGAAATACTGCAGTCACAGATAATAATTATTATTACTGCGGTATTTGGTACGTCATTTAAAATATTTATGTTATTAAAATAATAAATGATAAAAATTTGAATCACAAGGAATTAGCATTGCATTTTAGCACTTATTGCACAGTCAATAATATGATTAAACTAAACTGTAGTAATACATACCTATACCTATAGTTAGAAATCATAAATTTCCTCGTTTTTGTTAATAAACTTTTAGCCGATTAACTAGTAGTTAAGCCCAGACAGAATACGCCATTTATATATTATAAAAAATATATAACAATGATTTCAGGAAACTTGGAATTAAATTGAAAAGATTGGTTCACAGTAAAGTGCATGATATTATTGCTTTATATTAACGACAAACACATATTCACCATCGAATAATTCTGTGGTTTAATACTGCTTTAATAATTTGGCAAAAAAACGTTATAACCAAATAATTCAGGTTCTTTGAAACTAATACAAGCATGGGCAGGCAGCTGCATGAAATCTAATACTTCGCCTCTCGGAAATATTTGGCAAGATGTTTAATAAATAATACAAACTATTTTAACAGTAAGGCAAGAAACAATTAACAAATGTTTAATAGACAAACTACAACACAAATAAATTGTTTGATGAAAAATCAATTCTCGGGGGCTTCATCTAATATATTACTTGCATAGGAATAAAAATTAAAGCCATACAAGAAGATAAAATGTACAATGCATGCATTTGCATATCTCCATATACAATGCATATTTTTGGCATTTTATACAATAAATGCATATTTTGAAAGTTTATAATTAAGGCTGCATTATTCTAAAAATTTTGAATTCGAGCTGCATAAAATGTAATTTCTTTGAAAGTTTTAAGTATTTTCATAGCAGAACAGTATAACACATCTGCTTTGGTGGAATACTCGTAAATTTTATCATAAGCTCTTCTAGGAATTCATGGTAATCTTTTACTTCTTCTTCTTAGTGCTTTATCTCTTACAAGACGTATCGATCTTTTCTCCTGTGCTTGTGTTTAGAGTGCCACAGACATAGAGAACCTACAGCTTAACGTAAGCTCCAAACCACAGGAAGTGCAAACACTTCTACTCCAGAGAAAATTTACTAGGCAGGCTACCGCGCTGGTTTGCCATTGCCTTGCAAGGGTGAACGGCCGTTAAAAATGCGAAGTTCCGGTCCTGAGAATTGAACCCAGGACCTTCAGTACAGAAGTCTAACGCGCTAACTTCTAGTCCACGGCCGCCTCGATATATTTTACTAGCAAATGCAAATTCTTTTTCGTAAATTCCTAGATTGGTTTAGGCATTACAGCCCAGATAAACGTACATTTTCCACTGAATATTCTTTCTGATAATAGAATAAAAAATATGTGTAAATGTAATAATAACATTTATATTTAATCTTAAATCTAAATTTTATATTTTTTTTATCAGTTTTTGTATTTATCCGAGTCTTATTTTACTTAACCGACTGTAACTTAAATTGCATATTTTCGGTAATTTACGTGCATGTTTGCATGCATATAACTATCGCAAATTTTAAGTGCATATTTATGCTGCGCCTGGAAGACTAATAAAGTTTAAATTCAAATTTTCCAAAACTGAAATTTCTATTTCGGAGAAAATCATTACTTCCATTTCCACTTCTAAATCATTTGGAAATTAAAGTATCGAATTTAAAGCACTTTCTCAATATAAGTGAAATTTTTTAGGTTACGACAGGATATCGTTATCGGATATAATAATTAAATTTAAACATTAACTTCATAATTTTAATTAGAGTGTAATTTCGAACTTAAATTTGAAACGTAATTAATTTTTTAAATACAACTAAAGTCTTCAAGAAAGTATCATTATTATGAAAACTTTGCAATCTATTGCAGGTCTGTTCGGTGTAATATATTTCAAAGTATACGAAATATATTTTCATTTTGTATTATATGAGAAAACGTGAAATTGGCAACCTTTTGCCCAGGGGTATGTACTGGCACCTACGTCCTTGTGTATTTCAGAACATATCGCACATCTCGAAACAGTTTATTTATATTTATTTCCATGGGTTCCTCTGAATTAACATTAATCGCTGTGTTGGATCGATTTATAAGGCTAGTATATGTGAGATCGCATTTAAAATTATTCTAGAAGTAAAGTTATAAATAAACGCATTAGCATCGGGTTATTTTTTCAAAGTCATTTAAAATGCTGCTAGCGACTACTGCACGTGTACTTACCAAACCACTTTAAAATATACAGATGACGAACAGAATTAGTATTCAAATTAAATACGTGGATTGCAAGCAATTTTCTTTAACCATCCTTCTTACAAAATTACTTGTGTTTCGTCTAGGCTGATATTCAATTTGTAATTGCACCTCAATAATAAAATACTTTTTAGTTAAGGTTTGAAAATAAATAGTGGAATAATAGAAGTACTGTGAATAGTGTTCGTAATCTTATTCTTACCATAATACTTTTAGGATGCTTTTAAAAGTGGCGTACTATTTACAAAGTCTGTGACAATATGAATGTCATTGCACATCTCATTGAAAATGGGAAAATTAAACTTTATAAGGAGCCTAAACTTTTAATAATTCTGGTTTCATGTAAAACCATGTTTCAAAACTAGAATTATATAAAAGAATTAAAAGAATTTTGATTTTAACATCTAAACCGTGCAATAACATAAACATAAGTTATTTCATCATAAATATATACCTTTTTTTCTAATTTACTTGTAAATTATGCCAGTTTCAACACCCTGTACCTATGGATGTGAAAAACATTACAATGAATAACGTCATCTTTTCCTATATGCGGCACCCTAAATGTACTTAGTTCCCGGACTGACGCTGCAACACCGGAATCGCATAAAACTAAAACAAACTTAAAGCAGCATTTAATAGTTTACGGTTTTATCAATAAAGGATGGTCGAAGGAAAATCGAACAGCAGCTAGTTTTTGCGCAGGACGCTAGCACGTATACATCTTTTTCTGTCGAGAGTCATGGAACAACGAGCAAATATTAAATGTTGTTCTAAATTAGAGAATATTTGCAACAGAAGCTTAAGAAAGTTGGAAACTGTGTACAGTGATAAGTAATAACAACTAAAGTCATACTAGTGTGTTTGAATGATTTTATAGATAGACATGAATATGTTCGAGGCAAAGCTAGAACCGGGCGTCCATCAATCTCTCAAAATGCAAGTATTCGTAAAATTATGGCAAAGGAACACCGAATGAAGTCTGAAATAAAAACACATGCCAAGAATACATCAAAATAGCGAGATGTCTTAGCAATCTCATATGGCACAACAAACATGTAACAACCGAATCAAAAATAAGAACCTGCAAAACAGCAGTATGCCTGTATTGGTATACGGTCTGGCTGAAGCAAAACCTGTCACCAAAAGGACAAAACAATTATTGAGCATATACTAGATGAAAATATTGAGAACACTCCAGCGAAAAACCTTGAAAGATAGAATATCTAACAATGGCATTAGAGATGTATGAAAGATACAAGAATCAAGAAAATGGACTAACGATAGAAGAAAATACGGAAATAGACAGGTAAATAGAATGGATGCCCATAGACTAGCAAAAAAATAGAGAAAAATAAACCGACTGACGGAAAGAGAAACCCATACAGGCAACCCAAGCGCTCAATCTAAAACTGGGTGTCTATTAAGATTAAGAAGAAAAAGAAGAACGCCGAATGATCCTTTAAAAGAAGGCAGACTTATTGAACACAAATAAAGAGACGATTCGACAAATTTTACATGAATATTTGAGAAGGGGAAAGATCTGTGTAATGTTAGTCCAGCACAATCTTACGGACGAACCAAAGAAAGAAGAGTTTGATAACCTTACCGTACATTCCCGAGACGAAGCGACGGAGCATGCAGTGGATTGGAAAATCATGCCCAGACCAAAAAATTTTCATTTGCAAAGATTCCCAAATCAAAACCATACTGATTACCTTCGTCTGTAAACAATATGTGATCAATAACGAGTTTGTGCTTGAACTGCAAACAGTAAATAGCATATTTACGTTGAAGAAAAGAAATAATGGAGCAATTAATGTAGTAGGTCCCCATGGCGAGTATCATCGAAACAATAATGGAGAGAGATTGACAAACTTCTGTGTCGACAATAACTTAATAGTAACAAATACATTTTAAAGCACAAAAATATACATAAATATATGAGAGAGGTTACAAGAAAAAATGAAATGTCTATAATAGATTATGTTCTCATTAATAGGGCATACAGGAAAGAAATTTTAGATGTTAAAGTGAAAAGGGGACCAAAAATTTATAGTGACCACTATCTAGTGGTAGCAAAAGTACGAATAGACTTGGAGAGACAAGGAAATGGCAAAGAGAAAGTACATTCTGGAAAAGCTAATGAAGCTATTAAAACATGCAAGCTACAGGAAGCGGAAATAGCGAACAAATTTAGAGAGGTTATAGAAAGAAAGCTAGGTAAAGAAACAGTGCAGCGGGAAGATACAAATTTAGAACAATTGTGGTATCATTTCAAAGAAATCATTTTAACAACAGCAAAAGACTCATGCGGAACAATAAATTATAAATAAGAACAAGAAGCAAACTAAATGGTGGAACCAAGAAATTACAAAGCAAGTAAAAATCACAAAAGAAAAATGGAAATTATACCTAAACCACAAGTCAGAAGATAGCTACACAGAGTATAAACAACAACGGATAAAAGTAAAGGAAATTTTAATACAAGCTAAACAACAAACTTGGGAAGAATTTGGCATGAAAATGGAAGCAGATAGCTAAACAAATCAAAAACTATTCTACAAGGTACTGAAGAATTTAAGAAAAGGAAAACACCACATGTTAAAGCAAGTGAAATAAAAAGATAACAGAATAATAAGTGAAAAAAAGGAAATTATGGAAAGATGGAAGCAGTACTTCTTCTTAACCCAGATGAACAAAACAACTCGACAAATAAGGAAGAAATAAACTACGCGCAAGGTGAAGAGGAAAACAATATACAAATAGAAGAAGTAGTGAAAACGATAAAATATATGAAAAAAGGCAAAGCGGCAAAACACGACAAGATAAACGCAGAGATGCTGAATAATTTAGGGGCGCAAAGGACAGAAATAGTAACAAAAATTTTCTATAAGGCATGGAACATGGGCAAAGTACCTGAAGACTGGAAAATAGGAATAACAATACCAATATTCAAGGAGGGTGATAGTAGAGATTGTACAAATTATAGAGGCATTACAATACTAAGTGTGGTAGCCAAGGTTTATGAACACATATTAGAAAAAAGTTTAAGAAGTATAATAGAAGGGCAGTTAGCGGAAGCACAAAGTGGTTTTAGGAAAGGGAGAAGCGTGCAGGATCACATTTTTAGTATAAAACAAATGATAGAGGAAAATAGAATAAACAACTCAGAAATATATATGGCTTTTCTGGACCTGGAAAAAGCCTTCGATAGAGCACCATAAAGAGAAGTATGGAAAAGTTTAAGACAAAGAAATGCGAGTCCAAAATTAATAGAAGGAATGAAGGGTTTATACGATAACAACAAAAGCTATGTAAGAAAGGATAATGTGCAATCGCAGACATTCGAAATACGCGATGGATTAAGGCAAGGAGGAGTAATGAGCCCAACACTGTTTATAGTAATAATGGACGACGTAATCAAAGCAACCGCAAATAAAACCAAGAAAACACATATCGGATTTAATAAATTAACACCCGTGAGCATATCAGAATGTGCCTTTCCTGACGACATAATGATTTGCGCGGCAAAAGAAAATGACTTACAAGAAAACTTACATATATGGGAAGAAGAATTAACGAAGAGAAATATGAAAATAAATACAAGTAAAACAACAGTAATGGTAATAAGTAAAGAAAACAACAATATCAACATAGAAATAAATCAAAGAAGAATAGAGCAAGTCGATTAATTCAAATATTTAGGAGTACTGACAGATAGAGAAGGAAGTATGGAAAGCGAATTCAACGAGAGAATTGGCAATGCTGCAAGATTATACCACAGTTTAAATAAGGCGTTTATAAGTAAAAGAGAAGTAAATAGGAAAACGAAAATGACAGTATACAAAACAGTTTTCAGACCAAACTTACCGTATGGAAGTGAGAGTTGGATTTTAACGAATACAATGAAAAGCAAAATTCAAGCTATAGACATGAAGTATTTAAGAAGAGTTAAAGGAATCACCAGAAGAGACCGAATAAGAAACGATACAGTAAGAGAAGAACTAGAAATTGAACCAATTAGTATCATATTAGAAAAACAAAAACTTAAATGGTTTGGGCATATGTGCAGAATGGGCAACAACAGACAAGTTAGACGCATATGGGAGTCAGGTGTACATAAAAACAGAACAAGAGGAAGACCCAGGAAGATGATGAAGTAGCTGTAATTTTGAAGAAAAAAGGCAGAACGTGGGCAGAAGTAAAACAGTTGGCAACAAACAAGAAGCAATGGACAAAATTTGTACATGAAATTGAAATGTAATGGCATACACCTTACATCTTACACCTTACGGTAGAAGGTTTTTTTGATTATATACGAGCCCTGTCTCAGTGAAGTTGGCCCAACCCGTCAAAATACGAAATTGTTGAATTTATGTCAAGACAAAGCAAACAGTTTAGATTTTTTATATTTCTAGGTGTTATTTTATTATTTTAAAAACAGTTTTAGACATATTCAGCTTTAAGTACTCCGTTGAATACAATAATTTACTAAAAAAACAAACACTGAATCGAAAACAGCTTAATGTTGGTTGCTCTTTTCCAACTCACGTAGGCCGATAACAAACGAAACACAAACAAACAATAATATTTGACGTTTCAATAATTGTAAACAAGCCGATAGTGATATTGTAGAACACATTTGTTGTTGTGGCAATTAAAAATGTCCCGTGGTAAAGCCGTTTCTGACGACATAAGGAAAGTGATAATTCACTTGCATTCTAAAGGAAAATCTGCTGCTCAAATTGGAGACACGGTTA
>JABXWE010019544.1:0-30291 GCA_014611495.1 Limonius californicus | reverse complement strand
AAGAAATTCTTGACGAAAACCTGTAATTTACTTACTTAATAAAATTATCAAATCAGTTGCAACTAAACTTGTTCATTTTCACATTTTGTTGGGCCAAAATTTTTAACTACCTGAACTGTCACACAGTTTGACATACAGGTAAATGTCATTCAAAGCTCATTACAGCTGACTGCAGACGGAATAGCTTTTTTCTAGGCTTGCTGCAATTGACTTTTTAAAAAATCACTTTGTACTTTGTATCATTGTAATAATGAGTGACACATGTTTATATAATTTTGTAATAGGGGTTACATTATATTTTTAGACGCAGAATATACACTTTAGATCAGTGATTGTAAACATGTGGGGGGTGCAAAACACCAAACGGTATGCGCAAATACGAAGAAATATTATATTCAAATAAAAACATTTAATGAAACTATTGATTTACACAAAAACAAAAACATCAGATACAATTTGGCAATAAAATAATAAAATGTGTAAAATTCACCGTATTGAATAAACTAGTTACGCTCACGGGAAATATTACAAAATATACCGAGCAACTAATTAAAATTAAACACTAACAATGGCTCTCTTGGGTCCGTCTTAAGAGTAAAGCTTTTCATATGATGGTGATATACAGGGTTGTTCTTTAGTGCATCAAAGTCCAATATTGGCATTACTAAAATGATTTAGAAATGTTTTTCCTTTTAAGTGATGTAGTATCAAAATGCGCACACTATGATAATATTTTAAATATAGGTACAGGGTGACTCGCTACAGCGAAGCATCTTCAAGGTATCCTTTTTAAATAGAAAGTCTTGTAGGTTATTACATTTTTGAATTCAGCGTAAAATTATCTTTCCAACGATCTTCTGATTTTTAATTTTGGATAAGGCGTTACCGAGTTTATTTAAACATTGTCAAAATTTTGGTCGGCACAAGGTGTAACAAATAGATTCGGTGCGTGAGTTTTACATTGTAGTTACGTAGCCATGTGATGTACTAAAACGATATAACCACCAAAAACTAATTTTATTATAGATAGTCTTTTTTACACCATTTATTTCAAAGAGTATTTTCTCAATTTGTTCAAATAGAACACTCTGTATATTATTACATTTTGGAAATGTCATGTTAATTCCCCACAATTTTTGTGAATATTGTCCTTACCTATAATCGATATTTTCGAAGATATTTTCACTTTTTCATTACAAACCATTGAATTATTAAAATTGTAGGTATATTTTTATCTAGCAGCCTTATTTTGACATGAAGTGAGTAGGGACTGGAAATGCAAAGCGCCACTCCTAACTTTTTCCAAAAGCATTTGTTCACTGACGAGCAGACCTTCACTTAAAGTAGTCCAAATCCACATAATACTCATCATTATGCCACAGAAAGCTCAAAAATTGTAAGTTGATGGACAACGACAATGGACTGTAATTGTTTGCGGAGGTATTGTGGGTGCGACCTTATTTTTTTAAAAAACATATGAATGGTGCCATAATTTGTCGTTGAAAAGTAATTTACAAAATGTCCTTCGAAATCTAATGGAAAATACGTGGTTCCAGCACGATGGTTCTCCAGCACATTTCGCACTAGTGACCTCGACAGTTCTTGAATCAAGAATTGGGGAACAGGTGTATCAATTGGCCACCTATATCGTTAGGTCTGACAAAAATTGATTATTTCCATACAAAACATACGGATTGTGTACCAGATCACTGCACATACTGCACAATTTCCGTTGAGTCATTGTGAACAGTAAATTATGTAGTTTCTGAAAAGACTGAACATTTGTGTTAGACAAAACGTCATATTGAATATTTGTTATAAATAAATACTTGAATTTAAATAAAATCTTTTTCTATCTATGATCTTCTTCTTTTGTGTATAGACCAATGGTCTGTTAACTACCTACAATGGAGTAGGTTCTATGAGCCCTCTTTGCACGTATGCCGGGCAGAAGGCTAACCTAAAACGTGGAACAGACAACGGAAGTTCCACTACATGGTTTACGATTGTCAAAGATGTTCGTATGACAACCGGGCCCTACGGTTTACGTACCGTCCGAAGCATGACCAGTTGTATATGCCACTACATTGGTCCGCCCAACTAAGTACTGACCAGCGCGGAGTGTGCTGGACTACGAAAACCGTGTGACCAGCATCCGCAGCGCTCCGCTATGCAACAAATTATCTATGATAATTATAATAAATCTTGTAACTTTATGTAAAAATTATGGCTGCTAGATTACATAGATATAAAAAGTTTTATAATTCAACGATTTGTAATGAAAACGAAGAAATATCTCTGAAATTATCGATTCTAAGTATGATAATATTCACAAATATTGTGGAGAATTGACGTATCGATTTAAAAATATAATAATATACAATGAGTTCCGTTTGAAAAATTGAGAAAATTCTGTGTGAATTTAAATTTAATTTGCACTGGTGTAAAAAGCGCCATGTATAATATAATTAATATTTGGTATAACTGCGAAATATGTATTCTTAATTAATTGTAGTACTCATACATCGAATTAATTTGTTTTAACGTTGTGCGACTGGAAGTATAGTTGCATAGTTTTGCTGCTTCCTGTTTATCTTTTTTATATACACTTAATTCTTGGGCTAGTCCTGTTTCTATCTATTTCTTCTTCGTCCAACCATTGTTTGATATTTTGTTATTCTTTTGTCGTATTGTTTTTTCTGCTGCCTTAATAATGCTTATCTTTATGTTATTCCATCCATTCATTAAATAGGTTTTCTATTAATTTACACAGAAAAAAGGTTGGAGTTGGAAGTTTCTGTAAAAATCAAGCTTGTGTAAATATATACTGTATTAATTTAGCAAAGGATTTACCAAGGGCAAGAGGACGTAGTAATAAAAAGTAACAATATATAATATCGTGAATTTGAAATCGTAAAACTAAAAACGGTGTAACAGTTGACTGAGCTTGTTTAAAATTAAGTTACTACTGTGGAAACTAAGCCAACTGCGCTTGCGCTACTTTAGGTGATTTGGTGATTTACCCATGCATTGTAATTGTTGCAGAACCATGTGTTAAATAATCCCTTGTAACGCTTAGTCGAATCGATGGGGACAATTCTAATTCCTAAATAGAAGTAATACAACCGAGCCTACTATTTGCGCTGCAAGGTCCAAGTATCAAGGACAAGGGTCGACCAGCTGCAGCTGAAGAAGGGGGGGGTTTGATAAGCCTAGGCGCCACCTGTTTAAAATATCCTTCGTCCTTGAAAATAACACGAGGTAAACAGGAACCTTCCTGGAGGTCGGACTTACCTTGCTTCGGTAATTGCTCAATTTGTCCCCAAAATAAATTACGATAACCCAAGACACAATAAAACACAGCAATAAATTACAAATCTTCCATTTATCCAAAACTGCACCTTAAATCTTCAAAACACAACCAATTGGAATTAAAATATGTCTTCAATATGATATGTTTATAGGTATATAACAATGTTTAAACAATTATGGCAAACAGTACCGGTAAACAATTAATAAACCAAAAATTCTTTAATATTTCGGGAACGCAATAATGCGAAAAGATTATCAGACTGATATTCACGACTAAACTCGCTAAGTATTTTTAGATTCTTCGAGGCCTCGGCTATCGGCTATCTATTAATCAAGAATTAAACTTCCGCACTATTCCCCCTTTCTAACTGAATTTCAAACAATAAAAGCAAATTTAATTATACTGTTGACCATTTAACAAATTAATTGCAAATTCATCGAAAATTATTAGCAATTTTTACAAAATATAAAGTCAATGAAGGTTAAACATTCACTAATTAAGAGTACTTAGTCTCACTATCAATTTAAGTGTATAATTATAAGTTTCATTATGATTATTTGCTGTTAAACTACAATTTTTCCAGAACCCCTCGTATCCTCGAAATTATATTTGAAAATTGAATGTTAAAAGGATTGACACACCTGGAATGACTGTTAAATTCGTAATTCTAGCTCCAGCCAATTCCGCCAAAAGATGTTATATGGCGATAAGAACGCATTCTAGAGTACCTACTATAGATGCAGAGCAGTTGAAAAGGGGTGCCTTCTTGTATTAATTACCAGAAGTCGAAAATCACGAGGTGTTGTGACGCGAGAAAATCCACTTCTAGACCTTCTTGCAGTCGTACCTGTTTCTCTAAGGCGCGAAAGGGCATGTGAAATGACGTTTTGCGTGGTTCCTAACATATTAGCAATGTCGACCTCGCGATCATCTCTTTGGTGCATATCAACGGCTAAATTTTGTTACTCTATTGTTAAATGGTTTCTCTGCATTGCTGTTTATTATTAAGAACACAAATGTAACACATGAATAAAAAAAAATGAACTAAAAAGATCCTAAGAAGATAGGAAAGATTATTCAATCAATCACACAAACTCGATTTGACACTAATACGGTTAAATAATTGCAACTGGTTTAGATTGTTTTTTGTTTTCTAATATCAAACATTGCCGCTTGTTCTAATTATCAATAATAGACGACCATTAGCCGCCAAATACAAACAAATATGCTTTATATTACAATATCCCTATTCATTTTTGAGTAGTTTATATTGATATTCGATAGCAATTGAATATTTTGTAGTAGCAGCATTTCGGATTCCTTGATACGAAACCCTTTTATGTTTAATTACAAAATAACGAGATTAAACATGCGCAAATATGCTAAATATGCACAATCATTACAAAGTTAAATACGCTTAGATAATTACGCCAATCTATATTTTAATGGAATTTACGGAGAGATCAAAGTAATTTTATTGCGTATTTAAATTAAAGGATATGCATCTTGCACGACATCGGAGCGCTTATAATAACCCTAATTTGATTTTAATAAATGTTGAAAAGGTGTTATTAAAAAATGAAACTTACAAATTGCACCAATCATCTTCCATTAGCAGGCACTATATTTTTAGAAAATATGTGTTCAGTTAGTTTATTAAGGAAATCCCAGTAAATATGTTACTGTATATATTTAATAAACACATGGTGTATAGAATCATTTGTATCATTTTTCGACTTCACAATTCTGTCTACCCAATCTCTCCTAAACAGCGTTAATATTAAGACATACAGGAAGCACGATTAAAGTATTTGTCAAATGTACTCGAAATTTATGAAAGCGTCGTTGAAAGATGGGCAAAGCCTAAACTAAATTACTTAAAGTATTATCAGGTGTTATCCAAATCCACCAAATCTTAAATAAGATTTATTTAAGTAGGTGTATGACACACCAAAATAAGGTCGTATACAGGGTGAATAAAAAGTAAGGAACATCGATGCTACAGCCTTAAATAATAACTTTACGAAAAAAAGTTTCTAACAAAAGTTTCCTATCAAGTTATTTGCCACAATCTGGGGTCTTCAATTTCTTTTTCGATTGTATATGTTTTAGCTATGTCGCCATCCACATTTTTTTTAAACGGCAACCTATACTTTTTATGGCATGACCAATTAGTGCTTTCTATTCTCTCTACAGTCATGTAAAAATATCATACATTTGCATAATAAAAATTTCAAGAACAATCACGATAAACATTTATTTTTTTCACTGGCAACATTTTTCATCAGGTACACTTATTGCAAGATAAACAAAAGACAATAGTAGGCAATTGTTGGAAAATGTTTAAAAATGAACAAATGCAAATCTGCAATGTCAATTCGGTGACAGCATTGATAGGTGATTAAAATTTAGTCTGCGTCCTGTGTTAAATACGAATTTCTAATCATGGTACGTTTAACAGAAACTGAACTTATCGAAATTTTGATGATGGTCGGGTACGGTGATAAAAAGAGAATTCACGACGATGTGTGCGCTTTATTTAATACTGTACATCCAGATTGTAAACACTGTAACCAAAATTAAGAGATAATTTAGAGAAACGGGCCACGTCAAAGATTTGGATAAAATTGGCCGTCCAGAAATAGCAGCATATACGAGCAATATCACCTGCTGCAGTTCAAAATGCAGTTCGAGGATTTTCTGATGTATTGCCCACTGTCAGACAGTGAATGGCGAACAGCTTGAACATTTGCTTTCTCAAATTGATGTTAAATATGATTTGAAACTATTTTACTAATTTGTGGACCTGCGATTGTCTTATGTTTATGTTGCAATAAGTGTATCTGATAGAAAATGTTGCCAGTGACAAAAATAAATGTTTGTCGTGACTGTTCTTGAAATTTTTATTATGCAAATGTATGATATTTTTAGATGGCTGCAGAGAGAATAAAAAGCACTAACTGGCCATGCCATAAAAAGTATAGATTGCCATTTAAAAAAGATGTCGTTGACGTTATAGCTAAACCATATGACAATCGAAAAAAAATAGAAAGCCCCAAATTGTGCAGATAACTTGATAGGAAACTTTTGATAGAAACTTTTTTTCGTAAAGTTATTATTTAAGGCTGTAGCATCGATGTTCCTTACTTTTTATTCACCCTGTATATACCAGTACGCGCAATACAGTAACATTTACAGATAAACTAATTTATAAGCACCTCCTAATGGCAATTTCACACGAAATCAGGTAGGTTTACACGAAATTTGCAATTTATTGTGGCAAACATGTAAATGTACCTTTAATAGTTTACTAACATATACATTTTACACATCAGCTAATGCTGATCTCACCATTTCAATATTAGTCTGGATTACACTGCATATTATTGAATGCGTATACAACTTGACACTTTTTTAATTGTATATGTTATATATGTATATTACGATTAATTATATTAAGGGGCCACTAAAGTCATTCGAAATCACATTAATAAGCAACGTTTCCCCTTGCTGATTTTTAACACCTACCAGACAACATATCCAAGATTGATATAAAGTATGTAAATTATACAAAAAGATATGAGAACTTGTGATACAAATTTGCCAAAAGTTGTGCAAAAATTCCGTGAAATTAATCTATTTTTATTGAAATATTTTCGCGTTATTACAAACTACCACCTCTTAGCAACGTAGTCCACAAAACTCCATGTCCAGATTTATGTAATTTTCTTAGAAACAATTTATTTTATACGTATTGTTGCACTTCGCTTTCCAGCGTTCGGGTAGACGGTCCTAAGGCCCTGAAAAAGCGGAAGCGAATATGATGGTTTGTTGATGTAAAAAGTTGATTGTATGTTTGGTTGCCAAGTCACTTTAGGATCCATTAAATATGAGTGAAGTAGTTTCAAGTATTTCTTTCTCTCAAGTAATTATATATATAATAGAACTATTTGTGAATTTGAAAAATATTAAATATTGTATGTGAATTTAACAATAAGATTTAATAACAGTTCCCTCAAAATTTCTAATTCCTAAGAGTTACAATTTCTCAAATAATTGCTCAAAACTAGCAAACATTGTCAAGTACTCCAAATTTCCTTGTTCTTTTTACATTTTTAATAATAGTCCAAATGATAGTAAAATAATTAAATAGCCGTATTTACTAAATTTTGACAAATTATCTAAGTATTTTCAAGAGCATCAATTATATTACAAAATTCTATTAACACTGGTAAAAGTCATTAAACTATCCTTATTTTTCGAATGTAATAATTTTGCCAATTCAAAATTTTCTGTATAGTCCAAATACTCGAAAATATTTTTTGTATTTCCAAATTCGTGCAAGAGGTCTAACTGTTAAGAATAGCGAGTTTAATTCCAAAATTCTTTCAAAACAAGCAAAAATCGTTACAATTTGTAAATTTGTATAATATTTATGAATTTGCACAAGGCGCCTAAATATTTCCAAGTTTAGGTATAATTTTTCACACCGCAATGCTTCCAAAACTAGAAGCAGTCATGGTAGAAGGTACAGGATATTTTCTAAATATTTGCACAATATTCCTAAGAATAATTTAGCAGGCCATTTCTTTCATTTTTTAATTCCAAATATTCTCTACCATCCCAGTACTAAACAATTTCATAATTCTTTCCAAATATACACAAGAGGTCTAAATATTCTTAAGAGTATCAATTGCAGTTAGAAATTTCTCCTGAAACTAACAAAAATCACCAAAATTTCCGGATTTTTGCCAAAGTATTGCAATTTTTTTTAACTTCCAATAGTCCAAATATTTGAAAATATTTATATTGTTTTCAAATTTTGCACAAGAAGATTAAGTGTTTGCAAGAGTATCTATTTTAGTTCCTAAGTTTTCTCGAAACCAGCAAATGTCATCAAAATGTCTACTTTTTTTTAAATGCAAGTTTCCTTAATAGTCCTAATACTAGGAAATTATTCAAATATTTTCGAATTTACGAAGAGCGTAGATTTTCATACCACGATTCTTCCAAAACTAGTACATTTCATCAAAATATTCAAATTTCTGCTAAAGTTTCTGCGTTTTAAATTCCATATACATCTCAAATATTTATAAATTTTCCAATTTTCAAATATACACAAGTAGTGTAAATATTTACAAGAGTATCAATTTGAGATCGAAAATTTTCTCAAAATTACCAAAAATCATCAAAATGTTTTAATTTTTATAATTCAATTTCCGTTAATAGTACAAATATCCGGAAATTTTCTAAATATTTCCAAATTTACTTAAGGCTCGTAAATATTCCTAAAAGTATTTTAGAGAGATCTTTTCCAAAACTAACAAAATTTACCGAAATATACAAAATTTTGCCAGAGTATTCCCATTTTCTATAGTATAATTTTTTGAATAGTTCGAATACTCGAAAATGTGTTAAATATCCCCAAATTTACAAATAGGGCCTAAATAATTTCAAGAGTATCTATTTTAACACCAAAATTCTCTCAAACTCATCAGAAACTGTTTATAATAACCAATGCATTCTAAACAATTTGTAATAGTTGTACTAACAAAAGTTTCAATTCTTCACACATCTACCGTAACTTTACACTATTTCAGTGTAAGTCAGGTTAGGTTAAATTCGTGTAGAAATTTACAGTACTTTTCTGTTGTGTAAGACAATAAAAAAATATTTGTATCACAAAACAAGTTATAAAACAACGAGGGATATTACGGTATTAACAAAAGGAATAGAAGTTTGGAATTAGCGACTTAATAATATTTGGCAGTTTTGTATAAATTATCTAATGCTAACTAAAATAAGTGAGTTGAGGCGTCAGTAAAATAGTTCCAATACCTTCTCGCTATTATCTAATAACATCATTCCTGTAGGAAATAGCATATTTAACTCTTGATAAATGTGAACTATGGGATCTGGTAACTTCCAAATATTCTTCTCTAGTCTTTTATAAGGCTAATTATATAGATATCATATATCATCACCTTGAATTGCCTTTAGTTAATGAGTAATAGTTCTGTGAACCTATTTCTAACACGTGCATATAAATTTAGCAAACGAGGCTCCTAAGTCTCCGTAAAACGAATTTGGTTACGATTATAATTAGTTCGGTGCCTTTATTCGAATCTCGTTTAGTGAATTAATTAATTTCGGATTTTTTTCTGTCGAACTGTGCCTTTCAGTATCGAGGTTCAGGATCACGGAAAACTGTCAATAAATCTGTGTAAACATCGCAAACGAGGACATAAAACAATCAAACCCCCGCTCTTGCAACCCTATTGGAAGTGACCGCTCTTGTATCTCCCCCTCGTCAGATTTATTATCCGCAGTCACGCTCGGGATTGTATCGCTCCAATTTAAAATTTAAATGTCGAGCTAATTTGATTTGAAAAATTGATATATTCACTTTTTACCGATTTAATGACACTTTCTAAAAAATAATTCAGACGACGCTATTCGAATTAAAATTAGTAATCAAATGCGATCTGTTTGGCCGCTACCAGACTTTACAGTGGGCGTGAGTGAGTGATATGATGTGACAGTGGAAACATTGTTGCATTATATTACTGTTATTATGGAATTGGGGCGCTCTAATTGGCTTAGTATTTATTATACTTCACCGCTAATAAGGCAGAAATATATATTTAATGCTTTTTTGCGAAGAAATTACGTTATTAATTGAAATCGATTTCGAGGTTGATTTATAACTTGGCGATTTCAACGCTACGTTAGGCGACACCTAAGGCAATTTGTTACGTCGAACATTAATTATTTCAGAATAAAGTGTGCCTTAGAGTTATTATAATAGCAAAACCTTTTAAAAATGCTATTGTATCCGACAACTAAAAAAAATTAATTAATTTTGCAATGCAAGCATTGAGTTATTGTTGCAAGTATACCTGCGAAAATAAGCTTAAGGGAAGATGCAAAAAAAGTCAATATGTAAGCAACTCTCTGATATAAGCAGATATATTTATGAATGAGGACCAAGTCCAATAAAAGTTTTCTTAGTACATCCTATATATTTATTAGTCGATGCAATTCATTTATTTTGTAAGAAATTAAAATTGTAGTCTGTAAATCAACAATTAACCGATTAACCGGATGACCTGAATACCGAATAATTTGGATATTTAAATTATTCGGTATTCGGATAGATCAAACTATCAGGATACCAAATAATTCTTTTAACTAGACTATTGGTTATGCGGGTAGCATGATTTGGCTAATCGGACTGTTCGGTATGAGGAAAAACTGAATTATTCACATTTCAAATTATTTGACTAACCAGATTGTTCGATATTCATATAAACTGGACTCCCGTATTCGTGTAATATGGTTAATTGAAATCTCCGGATACCGAATAATTGAACTAACCGAATTATTCAATAATCGGATAAAATAGTTAATGGAATTAGCCAGTTGCTAAATAATTAGTCTAACTGGCATATTCTTTATTCATATAGTACGGTTAACCCAACTCTCCGAATACCAAATAATTTGACTAACCGGAATATTCGATATTCAGATACTATAGTTAATCGAAGTATTCAGAACTGGCCTCTTTAGCGATTGTGTCGTACGGTTAATCAAATTCTCCGAATGCCGAATAATTCGACTAATCGGATGAATCGTTATTCAGATAATAAATCTAATCAGAGGCCGAATAATTCTGCCAACCGAACTCTTCAGTATTCGTGTGGTACAGTTTATAGAACTAATTAGATTTCCAATAATTTGTCTAACGGGATTCTTTCAGTACCATTCCTGTAGTACGGTTAATGGAACTAATTACATTTTCAATAATTCGGTTAGCCGATATTCGTACAGTATGGTTAATCGAACACTCCGGAAAGCGAATAATTGGACTAGTCGGGTTATCCGATATGCGAATAATATAGTTAATCGAACTCTCCAGACTCGAATAATTAGGTTAACGGTATTATTCGGATAAAATGGTTAACTGAACTATCCACACGCCGAATAATTGGACTAATCGGGTTATTCGATATTTGAATAATATAGTTAATCGAACTATTCAGATGTCGAATAATTAACTTAACCGGATTATTTGATATTCGAATAATATAGTTAATCGAACTATCAAGTTGCCGAATAATTGGGCTAATTAAATTCTCCAGTATTCGTGCATCGACTTAATATAATAAAGAAACCCATATATTGAATACCACTGTCAATATTAAACGTTACTAAGTATTACTAAGCCCTACCTAAAAAGTCAAACAGTTATTAATTTTTTCTTAAACACAAAATTGTGTTATATATATATATTATCTATATACAGTGTGTACCAAAAAGTTTTAAACAAATGGAGAAAAAGTTTATTTTGCATTTTACAAAAAAAAATATTCTTGATAAAAAGCTCTGCATGACTTGTAGATCCATAATTAAATACAACATTTTTAAAACATTGGCTGGAATACAGGAAGAATCAAAATCATGATTTGCAGTGAGAGTAAAATACGGTGGTCTAGTGGTTAGCGCGTTTGCCTTTAGATCCGAGGGACGCGGGATCGAACCTGGCTGAGGTCGGCGAGATTTTTCTAGCGGGGAAAAATCTGAAAATGTGCCTTCTGTCGGATAAGAAGTAAAGCCGTAGGTCCCGTGCCACTACGATGTGTGACACGTTAAAAATCACTACTGGAGTTGGAATTACCCCAGATAGGCAAAATTCTTAGTTAGGGTGTACAATAAGCCAATGATGACTGCAGTGCTTAGAGATGCTTGGAAAACCGCGTTCTAGATCTCGCTCTTTCAAATCAATGAACACAAAATCAGGCGCTTATTATGAACGGGATCTTACGATGTTTCGTACTGCGCATTAATCTAACAATTGCTGACGTGTTTATTGAAATATCTTTTAATTTTTATCTACAAGTGTGCATAATTTTTTGCTATTTAATAACAATTTCAATGAACATTTTCCTCTCCACTACAGTTTGAACGTATTTTACTCTCACTGCAAATCATGATTTTGATTTTCCTTATATTCCAGCCAATGTCTTAAAAATTTTGTATTTAATTATGGATCTACAAGTCATGCAGAGCTTTTTATCAAGAATATTTTTTTTTGTAAAATGTAAGAATAACTTTTTCTCCATTTGTATAACACTTTTTGGGACACACTGTATATTTGATTTTATGGGTCGAGTGAAATGCAGGATTATTCTTTAACTCTGCCTTTAACGGTTCATTATAAAAATGTCAATATGTCGTGTCCCTTTCATTTAACTTTTCTGGATACGTTCCTGAAAACTTTGAAGTCGTCTACTTTGATAATTAAATATCTTTTCGTGTGGTTATACTAGTCAAAATGTTGATTCGTTGATTAGTCGAATATTTGAAAAATTGAGCTAGGCGCAATATTTGATATGTAGATAGTACGATTAGTCAAATTATTCGGTATATTATAAATTAGGTCAGTCAAATTGTTCCGTATCCAGGTAGTTCGATTACTCGATTTTTCACTGCCCGGGGCAATGTGTAGGAAAATTATTTACTAATTAAATAATTCTGTTTAGTCCTGTTTCTTTACTGAAAATTTCGGGTAATAAGGGAACGGGGTAACTGCAACACTCTTAATATAAAGTACTAACTTTAAGGGTACCCTACGGGTTCTGACAACTAAAAATTAAAAGTATCTTTTTAAACTGACAACCATTATATTTGTTTCTCTGTGTGCCACGGAATTTAGGGCCGTCTACTTTAACACTGGGAGACGAACTGCAGCGAATGTGAAAGACAATACGTATAGTATACCATAAAGTAAATTGGTAACAGGGGCTTTTGGCCGTGAGAAAATCAGATAAATCTTGACATTGGGGTTGCTTGCATTACTTTCTGCTGGCAATAAGGTATACAATTTCACTAAGTTATGTCCAGATATGTGGTAAAAGTAAATTGATTTTACCGAATATTTGTGCCACTTTTGGTAGTTTTTTTTATAGAAGTTCATATAATTTGTTTCATAATTTTTTCACCATATTTCAAGCTTGTATGTTGTCTACTAGTTATTAAAATCCGTAAACAGAAGAGTCGCTTGCGAGTATTAACGTAGCTATGGTAAGTATAGAAAACGCTAATTTTAGCCTATTTTGAGCCACTTTAGTAACCCCTTAAAGTAAATTCATGCAAGAAATTCCACAAAATTGAACACTCCTTCAATAAAATTTTGAAATTATATATCTTGTAAACATCTAAACGTCATTTTTATGCTCCTGTGACGTAAAATATGCACCAACATGTGCCGTAACCGCGTGTTCAATTACCATTTTATCAAACTAAATGGTAAAGAACGTCCGCATTCTCAAAATTACTGTGTGTCAGCTGTAAAAAATGTGCAAATCTGCATTTTCCCAACTCTAGTTATAAGTTATGCACATCCATACAAGAAAAGATTGTTTGGATGCAACATCAATATTGAAATTTCCAAGGATCTAATATATCAGTTTTACGTGTCGTTTTGATGTGTGGATTCAATCTAGTAGCAACACTATAAAGATAGGCCGTTAGATTTATGCACGCGATGAAAGATATGTGTTTCGAAACGCATTTGATCGTTTAAGCGATAGTTATCGACTTTTAATGAAAAAAGGCTTCAACAGGTTAAGTCGCATTGAAACAATAGAGGGTTTAATGAACTGCCTGTAAGTCATTGGCCAAAACAATGAGAGCTAATTTCGTTAAATTACGCTAAATGATACCGTTTAGTAACTTGCGCTGAAAAATTTTAATGAAACCGTGCACCTGTAAAGGAATCGGTTTCTTTTATACAAATATTGTCTCGAACCGATCCTAGAAGTGACTCGCACAACTCTATTACAGTGATCCTTTGTATCACTGTGATTATCCGGAATCACAAATGAGGTTATATAATAACCTTAATAGATGTTAAATAAATGCAGTCCATCAATTCTAGTCTTTTTGTTCTCAATCAAAGCCCAGCTATTATTTCGATTTAATTTTTTAGTTGCGGCAAGTGAATAGAACCGCTCTTGGTCGGCGTGGTACGTACCATTTGATTAATATTGTAACAAACCTTTTAACAGCTTTGTCTTAATAGCTTGTTATATACTAAAAGTAATATGATATTGAAGCTGATTTATTAATGATCTGAGCATGAGACTTCTTAGAGTGCGATAAAGACAGATATCGAAAAAACCGCTAACGAAATGGATGCCACACTAATAAACATTGTTTCAGTTTGATATATCGTGTAATAAATATGAGAGGATTATAATAAAGGTGATGGAGTTGCTAAACCAACCCACACAATGTGAATGTTTGAATTTGTATAACTGTAGAAAAAGAAATCGGTTTGCTACAATGCTTAAAATTTCAGAAGTGTATTCGAGTAATTCTACTAGGAGAATAAGGCGTAGGAAATGTATTTTACATTGTTGTTTTGTACAATTACCACCCATATTATCTCTAGACGTTCTTTTTGAGTAAACGTTTTACTGGCTAATTGAAATATACGGGGTGGCCTACCTCAACTCTTCAAAAAACGCCTAAATGGGTCAAATAAATTTGCCAGGGGACATATAATACGACCATTTTTGTTCACCTAACCCCAAAATTGGGGTAATTTTTACCCGAAAACTGGCAAGGGATATATAAAGATATACTATTTGAAAGCCGGATGAATTTATATTTTTAGTTTTGAATTCCTTATATTAGTTCCCACGGAAATGCAGTTTCAGGGTAGTAAATGTTCTGGAGTATTTATGGAATCACTAGGTGGCGTTGGTTGACCATACGTTGGCGTAAGCATTTGAATGTAAATGGTTTATTCGATTTCAGAAAGAGTTGAAATAATAGCGTTTTCCTTCAGAAACGTAGAATGTGCCAGTAGAAGCGTAGAATTGTTCAACCAGCAACATGCAGATAAGCATGTGAATTGCAAGTATGTCTTGGAGTTAGTAAGATAATTTCGGGGGACTGGGTCTGTTGCGAATAAAAAGCGGAATGCTGGAAATTCGGTAAGAAATGAATCGGTGGAAGTGCTGGTTCCGGGCCACGTTTTTATCGATTCTACGTTGAATACAAGGCAAATGGCTATTGCATTCCTACAAGATTCATTTGCTACAATAACTCAATGGAGACCACTGTAACCGCAGTTTGCAATTTTGTGAGACGGTCAATAAGTAATCCAAAGTTTGGATTTAAAGTTCTTCCGACGAAAGCACTATTTTTTTAAATGGTACAGTCAATCGCCATAATTGTCCTATTAGTCATATTGGAATAACAACGCTTCAAAGTTAAATATCGTAATTACTTATTTAATGATTAGGCGTCATCATCCAAAACTTGAGCCTATTATGCGGTAATGTGATTCAAACACCAACTTTTCCACACTGTAACTCTACCTCGAATGGAAATTAAATAGAGTGTACCTCTATCCACAATATAGTTTGCGGCAAGTTAACTTAATTTAAATGAAATGACAATGGAAAACAAAGCAAACGGCACAAATCTGAGAAAAAAGTTGTATTATGTGGCCAAGGTTTCATATTTGAAAACGAGGAAGGTAGATCATTTACCTTTCATTCGGGAGGTTTAGAGTTCGAATCCCCGGGACGTCTGTCCTGACTCAGATTTTTCGTGGTTTTCCTGGGTTATTTAGGTAAATTCTGGAACAGTGTCATCAACGAATTTCCATTATTCATATTTTCTTGTCTTTCCCATCCTTACATTCCCCTTACTGGCTTAACAGGGGCTAAGGGTCCCGGTGCGGAATTTGACTGATAGCGGCCCGCCATCGTGAGGGGAATGAACCTACATTGACTTTCCTTCACATTAGAAATGCTTCTGTGATGTATGCCATATTATTAAATAATATAGAAAACCGAGCGTACCTACAACCTGAAATAGTTAAAAATTAAATAGAGGATGCTTCCGGTATAATTATAACTAAAAAAGAGGTTTAAGTGACCATAAACATTTAAAAAAATGTAATGCACTCTTTATACTATACTGATTTATAAAGCATGTTAGAGAAACATAGAAAAACCACAGAAAGATTTACAAAGAATGAAAACTTACTTGATGTTCTTTAGTATGAAAAGCTGGCAGCAACAAATTTAAAAACTATAAAAGAATAAATAAAGATAACGATAAGCTAGAGTTTGGAAGAATAATAAAGGCTTATAACAATGTTCCAATACTAAAACTGTTATAATCCATGAAGCTCCTTGGACAACTAATTCATTAATAGAAATATTCCAATGAAAGCTGGATCTTGGAGTAAGTATTGTTTCTTCCTCTGCTACTCTGTGAGCAACCCTTCCTGATATCTTAATGAATGCCAGGATGTCTGTCCATGCGAGGGAGCGCAACTCTCAAATTTATGTCTATCTCGTTCTCGCCACGCATTCTCCTAGAAAGTGGAAGGTGGTTTCCTGCTGCCCTCCGCAGGTGTGACATAGTGGGTCGTCTTCTACACCTAGACGGCTTAGGTGTCTTCTAGCTTACAGTGGCCTATGAGGACTCCTATCAGTAGATTAAGAGCCCATCGGCTTTTATCCAATAACCAAACCGCTTTAGATTTTCCCGGTCCGCCTGTAAAGAGTTTTGCCTGTATACATCCTCTCCTCCATTCATCTTTCAGCTTCACGTGTGCCCATTCGACTAGGGATGACGTGACCTGTTGCCTTGAAAAACCTAAAAAGGGTTTTGGTCCCAGGCAGGTTTCACCTGCTCCCAGGTTGGCAAGCCTTCTTGTTGTCAGGGATTTCACAGTGTCAAGTACCAGTTTTACTTCTTTCAGTATTGCAATTTCTTCAAGAGCGTCTCCACGTTCCTGGACGAGAGCTGACCTCGTACTGGATGAGCAGATGGCTTTGAATACCGCTTGGCTATCAGAGCAGAAGTTCTTTACCAAGCCTTGGCGAAGAATTTATATTTAAAGGCATTCCTGATCCAAGTTACTATAGATAGTTCGTCATCAGATCCTACTAAGATGAAACTTAGTTGCTGAAATTCGTATTTCGGTGTTTTAAATATCGTGGTGGTAAGGGGTTGTCAAAGTTTTATTTACTTCGTCACATAATATCACCAATCCCTTCCGTAGGATATAAGGATTGACTACAGAGAGATCAACGCAGAGAAGATAGGTTACTGTATGTAGACCAAATAGAAGATGTTATATTAGGTTATACCTTAGTAAAGGGTTTCTAGAAAATTAAATATGTAAGGTACATAATAAATAAAAAAAACTGCGTTTCAATAACAGTTGTACCACAACATTGAAAAAAGTTCGTTATATGGTTTTGACATATTTAACGAACGTATTGGAAATCAATGTAGTTATGGAATCCAAATGACAGAGAAAAAAATTGTCAGTATTCTAAATTCTAGAGACGGAAAATTAGAAATGGTATGATGAAAATTGGTATTACACAGAGAGGTTGTATTTATGAGAGAGCAATCAGTTATAAAATGGAAAATCTCTCTGATTATCGCAGTGAAATCCATTATAATTGATTTTACAATGATCGTGATACGCTATTTTTCTTTACTGACTGCAATGTGATTCAAGGCTGTTGAGTTTGGTATATTAATTTAATAATCACACTTAGCTCTATCCTTTATTATATCTTTTTTCACTTTTAAATTTCCTTTTTTCGTAATTGGTGCATAGCAGAAATATTTTAGTTCTAATGCAGGTTCATTCATTCATTCATTCATTCATTGACAACCTTCTTGTCCCACTACTGGGCATCGGCCTCTTCTCTGCCACGTGTTCCCCCTCCGCGTTAAGGTAGAAACACGGGGGAACTGCAGTTTAACGCCGAATCCGAACGACAGAAATTCCAGAGAACGTTTTTAGCATTAAGATCCCAATTTCCCAATCCGGCTTGCAACCGTGGGATCTTAATGCTAAAAAATGCAGTTTACGAGCCTGTTAGTTCGATGTTATTCTGAAGAATCTACTATTTACAGTTCTTTTTATCAGCGGAGGTATTTTTCTTAATAAGAACCGTGGTGACAGCAATGTGTAGTTGATGTTTTATTTAAGAAAAAGCCACTTAACAGGCAATTAAGTACATAAAAACAACTGGATACATTCAGACTAATTGAAGCAGTGGAAAGCGGTGCTAGGAAAAAGTAGAATCCAATGGCAAGTAGTATTTTAACAATTTTAAAAATTAATCTATTTGCAGATGTACAGGGCATATATAAAATGGTGAAGATGCTAATATCATTTTATGTTTTAAATGTTCAGTTTCCAATTATTACAGAAAACACTTTGGCTTGTTTTTCTTATCCTTGTATAAAGCGTCACATATGTTCTAATACATTGTGTCAATGAACGAATAAATTAACTTAATTCCCGAATGATTAGGCGAAGTTCTGCTTATGATCTGAATATATTTAATTTGCTAAAGAAAGGCAAATAGAGTATGTGCTGATATCAAAGATGTAGATTAGGAAATTGGAAGAACAATAGTATTTCAAGAAATTTTATGCTTAACAACGCAGATTAGACAGAATTAATTTTTAAATGCCTTTCCGAAAACGGCAATATTAAAAAAAAAGTATAGTAGAAAAGTGTGTACTGTGTGTAGTAACTTCTACTGTTAGTGGAACAACAATACTACTTCAAAATTTCAAAACACATTATTTGCATGAGTCTGGGTCGTTATTAATGAATTATGTATAACAAATAAGAAATTATTGAAAGACTAACCACTAGGTGTATTCCTAACTGCTCGTTCACTTACAGGAGTCACAAAGCCTAGTAAACGTTTATAACGTTGAACCCTACAAAAATGACACTAAAGTGACAAAAAAATGACAATCAAGAGATCACATAGAACAGACAATCTACAATGTAAGTCAGTAACATCATTATTAACAATTTCAACAGGTTTATTAGTTTTTAGTTACGTAATATGTATTATGAAATTCTAAATCTAAAAATCTATATATTAAGAGAACATTGATGAACATAAAGATTTGGCCTATTCTTCACCAGTCGTAATATAGATGATTTGAGACTTAGAATAATACAGACTTTTGACAGTCTCGATCCCAACGAAATCAGAAGTGCTATGCAATCTATTGAAAGTAGAGTAATAAGAATGTTTGAACGAAAATGGTGGTCATATTGAACATTTACGTTAGAGTTCTGTCAGCATGGTTCTTGTTCGTTAATAATAATTTGTCTTGTGTAATTAAATACGAATCCATATTTTTGATTACATTATTATAATTGTCTTTTGTTTCCACGGCATACTTGAAAAAGCAAAGAATCTCTCGGAAAAATAAGGTATTTCTTGATTTTTATTGAATAACTCGATAGAGGTTGAAGGTAACGCTATAATTCAATTTTCTTTCGAATGGTGTCAAAAAAATAGTACGTGCCATTTGAATAAATTGGAGTTTTTGACAATTTTTGAATGCGACATTGAAAATCGCCTGCGCCCATACGGTACAAAATGGGACCACCAATGGCACATCAGAAGTTGGCTTGGGCTTTCATCTAACTTCTCCACAAATTTGATTCTTCGACTATACGCAGATTTCGGCAATATATTTCGTGAACTACTTCAGTGGCCATATTTTCCAAAAAAATTGAAATAAATCAAAAACTGTCAGAGATAAATAGACATAATAGGGGTCGCTTGAACTCAGAATTTAGAGGTCTTTCGAACCATGTAATAAAAAATGAGAGGTTTCGATTTGAAATAAGTAACTTGGTACCGACTTTTGGCACTCCCTGTATAGAAGTTGGACTGAAAATTTTAGGAAGAACGCGCATGGTCTATTATAGCGGTATGCCAAATTTCAAATTTTTATTCCAAGTATAAGTTGAAAAACTTCTAATGCACGGTCTACGTAAATCACCCTGTATATATATATGTATATACTATATATATATTGCTATGATATTTACCCTATATTTATATTATTATTATAAACTATACTTAAACTATATTAATTTTACGAGATAACCCTGACATAATGTGATTTTTGGCTTCGTAATGCCTTACGTATGTATAAAAGGATACTATTTTGATAATAGGAAGCTTGATTTTACCTGAAATTGTTTGTAATTAGTTTGATTATCATGATAAGAGTGTTGTTTATAAATTTTTATTGATTAAAACTGACAAATATATACCTAATAAGAGTAAAAGGTAATTTACGATTATCGGAGGATGTTACGATGTGGTTCGTTAGTGTCCTAGGTGAAGTTCTGGTGAATATTCCATATGAATTGAGGAATATAAACGTCTAAGTGCGAAGTAGGCGTTATTTTGGTTATTTTGGGCAAGTCAGGGAGCCCTGGAATATAGAAATTGTATTATTACTGGGTTATATTTTTGTAAATATGGGTATGGAAAGTTTAATTTGAAATGAAAGATATTAGTATTGTTTTAAATAATTTATAGCTTGTTTGAGGGAAGTGTTGAAGCACTTTTATTTGGTTGAATTGTTTTATTTAGTTACAAATGTTGAAAGTTAGGTGAAATTATTAATTTTGGAGGTTATGATTTTGTTTTTATTAATTATGTTGTTATTAGCAGATGTAGAAGAGATATTTGTGTTTATATAATTGTGTTTATGATTAAGGTTTGAATTTTTTTATAATTTTAAAAATCAATTGTTGAAATTTGTTTAATTTTGAATAATTAGGCACATGTAATTTTGTCTAATTCAAATATTAATGTTATTGGTACTAAAAGAATCGTAATTTTATGAAGATGTTAGATATGAATTTTGTTTATTGATTTATAATATATTTATCCTGTATTTTGCAATTTTAAAATGTTAACTAACATCTGATGATTGAAAAGATAGAGATTTGAAATTTCATTGGTGCATTTTAATTTTGGATATGCGTGAAGGTACCAAATTTGTTCAATTTTTGAAATTTGTTGATTATTAGCAATACAAGCAGAAGCACGTATTTTCGTGTTCTCCGTAATTTTACATTTTATATCATTAAGGGTTAAATTTGTTTAAAAGTAGGTACGGCTATAATCTTGTTCACATAAATATTTGGAGGTTATATTTCGTAAAAGTTGTTAAAATTAAATAATGGTTATTTGATTTCAAGAGTTGATGAGTATTATGTGTTTATTTAAAATGAAAATAAAACTTACCTGAAGTGCAAAGTTAAATTGAGTTATTTCTTGCAACGTCCTGAAAACCTAAAGTATATAAAATTAAAAGTGAGTTCATTACTTCGTTAAAATCTGAGAAATGTAGCGTGCAATTTCTCTCCTATTTTTTGAAGACCCTGTATAGTCTCCGTATTTCAATAAAACGTATTCTACAAAAGTTACATAACATTTTCTATAGTAACAATTCCCAGTAAATACATTTTTTACCATACAAAATAAGGCAAATTAGAGTCTTTCCTTCTTTTGATCAAATGTTTACGCCTAATGTCTACGAAATCATATTTTGTGAGTTCGAACGTCGAGATTGGCCTGCGCAATTGCCTGACTTAACTACAGTTCTTTGTATAGGTTCATTCGCAAGTATAGGCTAAACAATTTAGACGATTAAAGGCCACAGATCGTTCACTTAGTACTATGTATACATAGGTCAAATAATTAGAAATTTGAATAGGAAAGACAAAGAACACATACGCTCATACAAATACAAACATCCAGAAAAATCTTACTACGCTAAACACTTATTAGAACACAATCGTGCATTGACATCAAATAATATAATAACATTTTTATACTGCGATTTCGATATACTCGAGGCCTTTCAAATTCACAAACACACTTTAATCCTTTAATACGTATATGAGTAAATTGAGCTCATAAATTCCCCGCTATTAAAGGTTTTAGAATAGAAGACCAGCGCCAAGTGCGAAATCAAGATCCAGGGTGCTGTTTCCCTACCTACAAATGTTTACAATAATAATTGCTTTTGAAAATGACATATAAAATGTCAAAATTCGTATAAACCATAACAACTAAATAAATCCTGTTGAAATTGGGTCTATTATTATTATTATTAAAATGGATTTCTATTTCCTTATGAAATGAAAAGTGATGGTTGTAATGTTGTAACAAACTGAAACAGACTTTAGGAATGATTATTCAAAATTGAAGATAGTGAAATTTTACAGATCAGCATAAAAAATAAAATATGTCATATGTCCCCTGCATCAGAATCACTTCTTGCTGCAAACAAAATTTATACAATGCGCGTGTAAAGTCTGGAACAATCGAAATAAATCTTTTATTAAATGTTTTTGAAAAAAATCCTCGAACACGTCGACTTTTATCTTGAATTAGACATATTTGAGTGTAATTGTTATTTGTAGATTGTCTTTTGTTCCTGAGTTATAGCGATAGCGGAATTTTTTTAAATGGATACCCTAATTTTTATGACGGATTTGGAAAGAGCGTGAAATTCTAAAACCAAATATGCTAAAAAAGTATGATACTGCATTAAGAAGTTTTCGAGATAATTCCTTTTAAAGTTTTAAAACAAAAAACGAATGACAATGAAGAGTTCCAAGTTCCAAGTTTTAATAAACAAAATCAAGTAGCCATGTAACAATTGACTTCTTCCTTTGACGATTGAGTTCCTCGCAGTTTGACATCTGTTTTTGTTGTGTGGTTTTGTATGTAATTCAGTAAATATTGGTGCAATATTTGACAGAAAAAGAGCGAATTGATGTTTTAATACTGAGGGGATGGGGCGACCGTACTAGAACACAACAAGAGGTTAGTGACCTATTCAATAACAAGTAACCTAATAAAGAACCATTTTTTGAAATGACCCTAGAATTCTGTCCCCTATAATTCCCGCCCAAACGTTGACTTTTTGAGGAAACTACGTGAGCGTCTCGTTCGTCCAATGCGGATTTTCAGGTGCCCAATATCGACAATTCTGACGATTCACTGTACCATTAAGGAGAAAGATTGCTTTATTGGAAAAATGATGCGATTGGAAATATCGTCGTCAATATTACATCGCTCCGTCATTATCTCACAGAACTCTATTCTGCGATCGGGATCATCTTGGTGAAGCTCTTGCACTTATTGAACTTCATAGGGCTGCCATTTATGTTTTTTTAAAACCTTTAAAACTGACTATTGGGAAATGTCATTATTTGCGGCTAGTTCTCTTGTACTTCTGTGGGGATTTTCTTGTAGATACAATAAAATATTTAGCTAAGTACCTTCATTGGTTTTTGGACGACCACCCCTACGGCGATCCTTCACATATCCGAGTTCAGAAAACTTTTTCTCTATTTTGGAAACTGTCGCTCTTGTGATAGGTTTTTTATCAGGATACTTGTTATTGAATAGATCACAAACCTCTTGTTGTGTTCTAGTATGGTCGCCACATCCTCTCTATTAAAACTTCAATTCGCTCTTTTTCTGTCAAATATTGCACCCATATTTATTGAATTACGTACAAAACCACACAATAAAAACAGATGAACAAACTGCGACGAACTCAATTGTCAAGGGGAGAAGTCAATTGTTACATGGCTACTTGATTTTGTTTATTACAACTTGGAACTCTTCATTTTTATTCGTTTTTTGTTTTAAAACTTTAAAAGCAATTATCTCGACAACTTCTTAATGCAGTATCATACTTTTTTTAGCATATTTGGTTTTAGAATTTCACGCACTTTCCAAATCCGTCATAAAAAATTAGGGTATCCATTTAAAAAAAATCCGCTATCGCTATTACTCAGAAACAAAAGACAATCTACAAATAACAATTACACTCAAATATGTATGTCTAATGTAAGATAAAAATCGAGGTGTTCGAGGATTTTTCTTCAAAAACATTTAATAAAAGATTTATTTCGATAGTTCCAGACTTTACACGCGCACTGTATAAATTGATTAATAATTAGGTTATCTAAAAAAATTACTTTTATGACTGTCACTCGAGGAAATTTTTTGCTAATTGTTGTAAATTAAAAACATATCCGATAAAAGGGACAAGAATGAACCAGTACTTACTTACTTTCCGTGTCCGGATTACCAAATCAAATAGACCCTTTCCAATATTCAGCCACGCGAATGACCTTGTCATAGCTGAAATAGTTCCGCTATGCATGAATCTTGTATGTATCGGCAGGAAACCAAATATTGTTGATCTTAGGTCGCACCACATTCACAGGTATTGTCTTCTCTGTAACCTCATCTCTTCAGATTACTTTTGCAGCATGCCACGCCCGTCGTCAATATATTAAGGGTTTTCCACGTTGGGTAGTCCGGGTGGCTACCAGCACACAGCTCCTCTTTTGGTTTTATCCACCTGTGTTCCGCCATTTCATACCACAGGTTAAGGCGGCGGCTTTCGCATGACGCTTCTAGGGGTATCTTCTGCAGAAATCTTTTCGCGACTTCCATCTGCATCCCTGGATTTCGTATCCAAATAGGGGATACCTGTGGTAGGTAGTTTACTTTTTCCTTTCTGCTTCCGAGGCAACACATCTCCTGACCGCGGGTGGAACAATACCACCTATAGGGTAGATTTTCTCGATCGGTGTCAGCCTTAGACATTCTGATATTATGCGAACCATCTCATTAAGTGCGACGTCAACGTGCTTGGTATGTGAGGACTGACCCCATACAGCTGCGGCATATTCTGCAGCGGAGAAACACAGCGCCATCGCCATAGTTCGAAGTGTGTGGGGTTGCGCTCTCCCTTTAGTGTTGGTTAGTTTTCGGATTGTCTTATTTCTAGCGTATACCTTTTCTTTGGTTTCTGGGCAGTGTTTCCGAAATGTGTTCGGTCTAATCGGATTCCGAGATATTTAGGCGAGTCGTTGTGTTCTAACTCTTGCCCTTGCCACACTATCTTTAGCTTTCTTCTTGCTTCTTTGATTTTGAGATGGAAGGCGCACACTTGAGTCTTAGTGAGGTTAGATTTGAGGTGGTTGTTCTTATAGTACGTTTCTAAACCATCAAGGGTAAGTTTCTCCTCCACCTCTGCAAATTTCGTTCCTTGGATTGCTTCTGTGTATCGTCAGCATAGATGAATTACCTTGTCAGATGGTTTATGGGCTGGTCGTTGGTGTATATATTGAGGATGGGTGCCAGTACGCTACCATGTGGCAGACCATTGTTCTGATTTCTCCAGCGGCTCTATTTAGACTGAAGTGTAACATCCTCAATATGCTGTGTGAGGTTGAGTGTTTGGCTGCAGCATGAAATGAAACAGTTACTATACAGGATGGATACACTTATAGGTATTTCAAACATCAAAATTCAAACTTGTGTCATTTTCGAGGGTACGAATGTATTACATTTAATAATCTAACTATCTTAGCGCAGGTTTTTAAATAGTGTTTGAGATAATTTAGCTTTTGTTTTTAAATTCAACTAACGTGTGTGACCAAAATTGCAGCAGTGAGTAAAAAGGTATATCTTAATTGGTGCAATTTATCACCCAGAATCTAAAAGAAGGTCTTAGACATCAACGTACGTGAATTGTGATAATACATATTAAAAGTAAATAAGGACATGGCGGAGGTTTCATGAATAGACGTTTTGTTAGCATACTGAATAATAAATGACTGGAAAATCCTATTGTTTAATGAAGTTATTTTGGGGAATCTCTAACCATCTACCTTTTATGGTAAATACCACAAAAACAATATTTTTCTCTAAATGTATTTTTTTGTATGAAATGCGGGGAATTTAACAGCCCTGAATTGCGTGTCATGCAAGTTATTATTAATATTTATACTTGGAAGTTTTTTGTGATAGTATTCAGATTATAGAAGTTCAGTTATTTATCTAAAACTAAGTGGAACTTTTTACATTTTTAGTCTTCTTTTGACTCAGCCAGTAGTCCAATTATTGTCACACTCTTTAAACCACTCTATCTGATAGCGGGTGTCAGCCATTCACTCGGTATTCAGCAATGGTTGAGTCCATAAGATCACTCAGTGTCCTGTCGGATATTATCAGGATCTCTTGCATTGCGTTTCCACTATTTTGTGTGGCACCTTTCACTGGTGATGTATAACATAGATGCACATACATGGAAATCGTGAGTACATTTGAATTCCAGGAATTTTTCAATGAAGAAATTTTTCCAGAACGCGTTGCGTATTCGAATTTATTATCGTTTCCTCCCTCGTTTACGTGCGCCGAGATTAATCGCCAGTCGGGAATCTTCTCCGGTGAAGAACCGCTGGCCGATGAACAGTTACGGAAATAAATTTTGAGCTAATAATTTTGAGACTAATTAGACGTCCTTGAAAGCGTAATCGGCGTAACCGAAGCAATGCATTTAAAACGACATATTTAATAAAATAACCCGAACCTGCTCTATAAACGCCCCACTGATTCTGTCATGGGATTTACGAAACTCATTAAAGTGATTTGTTAGCTGGCAGCGCCGAATGCTCTACATCATCCGGATTTTGTTTTGCTTACCTGCGTTACACCGGAGTTTTCATGGTTCAAGGCTCAACCGGGAGAGATGTTCGTAATTGCCCGTGAATATTAAAAATACCCACCGTGGATCTAATTGTAGGGTAAAATATTTTATTGGTTCGAATAAATATGCAAAGCGCCTACTGGTTTTTCATTGCTAACAAGCGGGCTTGTGTTTGCTACCGCTGCGAGGAAAATGAACGAACGCCTTGTGCCTGTATATTCTCAATATTTACATCTTGTTCGAGTAAATAGGAAATTCACCTGCTGTTTAATATCCGTGACTACTGAAAAGCGAGTCTGCCTTTAAATCAGCGCAATTGTGCCTTACGTAGGACAATTAAAATGCAGATTGCAGCTGCAAGCGAAAGGCCTAATTACGACGTGGTGTTAGGATAATTGGATACGCCAGATAGTTAGTCTTTACACATCCTACTGCTTATACGGGCAGTCAAGACCATAAAGGCACTGAAAATAAAATATCTGCTTCGTTTAAACTATATTATCGGTACAAATACATCGTTATGAAGATTTTGTTCGACATCGGAGAATTCATTTGGCCTTTTATATTGTGATTAACAAGATTGGTTGCCTTTTAAGTTTGCCCGCAAAGCTCTAAACTCCGGCAAATGGCAATCCTGAAATAATTAGGCATTAATAAAGTTGCTACTGTATTTATGTTCCGATTTCTTGGTTAGTAGGCAAAGACATAATAAAATTTAAAATGAATGAATACAAGTTTGTACTTAACAAGAAATTGCAATAAAAATTACTGGCGTATCCGGTAGTAAAATAAAATATTCTTCATGATGCTGAAGTGGAAGTATTTAAAAAATATGTTTTCCCATATTAGAGGTGAAAATATTAGATTAGCACAATGTGGCATACACATAAATGTATGATAATTAATCTTTGTACAATAGGCAGCCAGTATGCAACTCTAATAGAAAATCACGCTTCAAGTATGTCTTTAATTATGTTAATCTCTACAATTTTTAATTAATAATGTGTACAAATATCAGCAATTTTACCGCAGACGACCCCAATTACTTCTCTCTATTTTTAGGATGTTATCTTGCTTAGTCTATTGATTTATGCATATCATAATGTAGTTTCCCAAGTTTCCCATTTAATTTTTCAGTTCTCTTGCAGTTCCTTTTTTTCGACTGTCAATGTCAAGTGGGTCTATTTGTCTCAACTTTAGAGTTACTGTTAACCCTGAATCAACATTCCCAAAGCAACTTTCGTTGAAGACACATCGCTGAGATTAGGTTTTACTCAAAAACAATAAACATGTACATGATTACTTAGCTGTTACCTATATTTCAAAACCACTAGCAAAACAAAACTAGTGGTAGAGGTAGTGTAATATTCCTGCAAGATCTTGCTATTTCACGCATTCAAGTACACATTACAACTTTTGAGAGCGTATTCTATGCAGTACATATTACAGTAACTTTTGACTGACTGCTATAGCACCTAGTTCTACTTTGGATAAGGAGAAATTTAATAAAAAGAATTCAGTTAACTTTTCAAGAAATTAGTTCTCCAATAACTGATTCACTAATATACTAACTAATATTTAATATTAATAATTTGATATGTTATTTTAACTCTGTTTAATCAAGCTTAGGGCTATTCTTAAGCTATTATTATTGAGGAAGTCTCTGAAATGAATTGTTGATTAAATTTTGGGACCGATTTTCTTATAGTCTGATCATTCACGATGGGTATTTTTTATTGCGATGCTGTTTGATGTTTAATTTTCGAGACTGCAGGCAGGTGGTGAGTTGTATTTGTTAATGTAGTAGCTTTCCGAAAGCTTTTTGAAATTGGTGGTTTCTTATTTTCAAAATACGTTTTTTTTTAATTGTAACCAGATCAGCAATTTATTTTGGTATACATGGTAGCGTGTGTGATAAAATTTGTCTTTAATGAGGTCTTCCTGTGAAATTCTCTCTAAATCTTGCGATAGTTGAAGAGATATTTAGGTAGGTATTGGTTGGCTAGCACTATTTAATTTACTTCACTATCTTTTTTTTTCAGATGCGTGTAAGTGGTTTTGTGTCCTATTAAAATAAACCTCACTGTTGCACTGATTTATATTTTTAAAGAACTTTTTGCTTATTGATTTTATTAATTGTAGGAATACTTAATTCTTCGTGCAGCTGTTTGTTCCACGCAAGCCAAGGTGATGTGGTAGCTATCCTGAGGACTTTATTCTCTTGAGTTTGCAATTTGTTGATGGTAGTTTTTGAAGTGTTGTCCCATATTTTACAAGCGTATGCCAGCATTGGCCGAAGTATTGCTAGGTAGATATTTTTGGTACATGTTATTTGTTATGATGATTTTCTATTAATTGGTGGGTAAAGTAATGCAAATTTCGTATGAAACTGATTTTCTTTAGGTGGTAACCCCATATCAATCTAAGTACTTAACAGCTGAGTCTTTTGCGTTCCGCGCTACTGATTTTTGGTTGATCATTATGTTACCGGGATTGCTAATACGCCTGAGAGTAAATATTTTTGCTTCACATGTTGCTGAGCCAGGCACATGTGACGTCTAGGGAATGTTGTAGCTGTGAACTTGCTAGTGGTAAATCGTGGTGTTGAGTAATGACTGTGTTGTCGTCTGCAAACATTGACTTAAGCGCTTGTTCATGAATGGGTATGTCGTGTACGTGTGTATTAAACAGTAATGGGCCCAAAATGCTGCCTTGTGGGACTCCAGTCTTTATGTATTTCGTTGTAAATAGCGTTGAGTTTGTGCTTACTGCGTATGTTCTTCCCTGTAGGTAGGATGATAAGATTTTTGTTAGACAGTTGGGTGTTTTAAGCCTGATTACTTTTTATGGCAGTCTTTCTGTCCACACTCCGTCAAATGCTCGTACTAGGTCTAGAAAAGCTATTGTTGTATACTGTTTTTCCTCGTAACCTCTTTCAATTGCTTCGGTTATCCTTTGTAGTTGGTGAATGGTCGAGTGTTTAGTTTTGAACGTAAACTTTATTCTTGGTATGCTATTTATACTGGTTATGAAGTTATTAAATCTTTTGTAAATTATTTTTTCGAGTACCTTAGGCAGAGTAGATAATAGACTTGTGAGCTTATAATTTTGTGCATTAGTTTTGTCCTTTCCTGTTTTGTTGAATGGTAGTATATGTGAGAATTTACAATCGTTCGGGAAAGTGTTAGAGATGGTTGCAAGATCAGTGCTTTGCTTATCAGGATTTTGAGTACTACCATAGGCTAATAAATACCTAGACGTCTCAAGTAAATGACAAACTAGATTCAATCTACACCCGCTGGGACCTTTGCGAAAGATGGCGCTGTCAGTTATTTCCAGTACTACCTGCAGTTGACCAAATACACTTTCAAATGACAGATTTTCTACATCGTTTACCTGGGCCACGTTAACTCAGAAGCAGGTAGCAAAGCCCATACCGCCTTAACCCCAAGAATAAGGTGTTATGATGGTATTATTTTAATGAAAATGTTTCCAAATTTTACCTAGCCTAGAAAGTCACTTACAATCCTTGCCTATAAATATTTAATCTGTATATACTAGAC